>LFLW010012527.1:5457-15653 GCA_001262575.1 Conus tribblei | reverse complement strand
TTAGATAAAAATCACATTCTGAGGTATTTTCAAACATGCACTTATTGTTTGTGCGAGATAATTTAGAAAGAAAAATAGCAAATCTTCAAAGATGTGTGTGCTACATACTGACACTTGAGACTCAGCATGATAGGTTTAGAATATCTATAATAATATATATATTATAATATTTTGCCCACATAAAGTGCCTGTGGGGGTCTGTAAAAGCCAAGGGCTAGGACCGGATGATTTTCCAGCGCACATAACCTTGCGGTAAGTTGTTCCATTCAGCTTAAAATGAGAACAAAATTGTGCGAGGGTCAGACTTTCTTAGTGGACTAAGAAAACGTTCATCTGTAATCTGACACTGGCAACTAAACTGAAATTTTAAAATGTGACTAAACCAAAATATCCAAATCGTGTAGGTTAAGATGATCCACAAAATGTCATATCCCATTAAAGATCTAGATAGATATATATATATAGATATAGATATATCTCTTCTATCAATAAACTGCCACCATTTGCTTTTCATGTCCAACAACTCAACAGATCTTACCAGAGCTGATTATTGTAAACAAAAAACATAGAGGACCACTTTGAAAAGCCAGAAAACAAGATGCAAGTCCCATTTTTATTCATACAAAAGCACATCCAAGAACACAGCCGACAAACTTCTGGAATCAAAATTCAGGAACCAGAAGATGAAGGCATTGGGATGGGTTGAAGACTAGGCAGTTCAGCCTTTGACTGAAAACGTTTCTAATCCCCTTATGTTTCAGTTGACAAATGTGGGATTTTACAAGAAAAGGTGCTTTTCATACATATAACTGCCAGAATACCATTCAGACTTTAATCTACAATACTTTACAGTACCTGTTCAGAAAAAGAATTGAACCCACAAACAATTTTACAATTCTGGATTTTTTCACTAAATTCACGATTTTAAGAATAATATCTAAATTAGGGAAATTCCAGAAAAATTCGGGAGGGTTTGCAGCCATGCAAAGAAATGCCTCACAAACTTGACCCAGTGAACCTACAGACTATCTTTCACCCTACAAACTCTGACCCATTAAATCACACAAACAAAAACATACAGAAGAACATGTTTTCAACTGAAAGGTAATTGATCACAGTAGCAAGTCCAAATAACATGATTTTCTTTGTATTACATTCAATATGCTATACATCAAAACAACTTAATTTGTAATATACCACTTGCATGTGGTTGATAATGCAGAAAAGGCTGAAATCATCCAAGTTAATGTATGTATAAACAGGTAAAGAATAAGAAAACTGCATCATAGTTTAATAACTCTAGATACCTGAAATTGCGTAACAGGACATTTGCCACCCGGACATTTGCCACCCGGACTTCTGCCACCGGATTTTTAGGGTTAGGGTTAGGGTCCTAGGGTGGTAAAAATCCGATGGCAGAAGTCCGGGTGGCAAATGTCCTGGAAGCCTGAAATTGTCTTGTCTCCTAAATATGGTGCTTTACCAACAATTGAAAAGAAAAAAAACTGCAAAAAGTGAAGACATTTGGCGTGAAAGCCAATCTAAATGCTTTTGATGAATGTTCTGTTAACTAGAATAGAATTGCACTTAGCTTTGTTTGAAGAATTTGCTCATATGCCCTGTAACCGTAGGTCCCCAACCTGGACAATAAGAGTGTCCTGAGTTGAGCTGGCGAGTAATACAATGGTTTTGGATTGAGCTGAAATCAACGTGAATAAAATGTCGTCTGTTGCTTGCCTCACAAAGTACTAATCAGCCAAGTTTCCTTATCCATTACCATTACATTCACGAGCTTCAATCCATCTAAAACTTTGCACAAGAGAAAAGACACAAGTCCACAGTCCTGTCTTGACCTGTGATCAGACAGCCAATCACAGCTCGCCTCATACATTTTCTCCTGTGGTCATGACGCGTAGAGCCTTCTGAAGGTTGTCGATGGCGGTGGCAGAGTCTTCATACTGCATGGCGCTGCTGGCATATTTACAGAATTTCATAGCCTTTTGGTAGTGCTGGGCAGTCAAGGTAACCCCAGCTGCACACAAAGTTTGAAGTTGCTGTTAGTGCAAATTTAGCAAGACACACTGCATGGATCAGAATTATCAGTTATTCTTTATTATTTTTTTTTTTTTAATTGTAAAACGGAATCCTGTTAATGGTGTGTTGAAATATAAGACACAGTCTATACATAAACAGATTCTTTTTTTTTTCAGTGTTATTTTGCAACACCTAGAAGATTGATTACATTAAAACAAATATTGCATTTTTTATGCATATGGTTTAATTCTGCTTACTGCGTTTGAAAAAAAAAGTTTTAATTAAGATTTCAATCATAAAGCAATGAATGGAGACGTACATACACATACTCACACACATACACACACACAATTCCTTTTCTTCTAACATTTCTATGTTTAATGAAAAAATGTTAAACTGAAATAAACGGGGACATACACACATTCTGGGGTCAAATAAGTAAATGCAACAGCCATTGTAACTGATAAGAAATGTCTTGGAGCTGAGCATTTTGGAAAACAACTTTTCTATTTTCTTTTCACTTTAAAAAAAAAAAAATTTAAATTCAATTTCAAAGGGGAGTAGGGTGGAGGTGGGAGGAAGATGTTGATAACCTAGTTGTACCTGGCAACACATTTTTTTTTCCTTTAATATGTAAATAGATTTTTACTGGAAAGCCTTTGTTATTTCATGAAGAGAAAGACTGGAGCTACATGACAGAGTTCCAGGTTATTTCACATCATACTGATTATCACCACAGAACTCATTTTGCTTCAGTATTTTGTTGTTTGCAGTATCTGTATTGTGGGAGATTTCTGTCTGATAATGCATTTGTCTGAAATGTTAATGCTCATCATCAAGTTTACATGACTACACTGATCATTTTTTTTCTTTCATGTGAAGATGTGAAGTACAACAAAAAAGAATGGTTGTCTTTATGTATGATGGGGGAAGTATATACTGACAAAGGTGGCAAGACAATTTAGTTTACTTGCTGTTATTTTATTTTCATTGCTTTTAAAGCCATATTTTGGTCATAATCTGAATAACCTTGGACCTGAGTAACAAAGTGTTTTACAGATCAAATATGCAGACATATAACTAGTAAACCACACTAGTTCAAAAAAGGGTTGGAAGCTACCCTCTCCTTTACATTACTACATCAGTAGTACATTTGACTCTCCTATTCAGTAACAAAGAACACAATGAAATCAGTATTGCATTTCACACCATATGTTCTGTTTTCTGAATCATCTTTTGTCACAAGCTTCCAATCTCACCAGCACTTGATTCTTTGTGTAAAATGAAGAATGCTCTTCCACCAAGTCCCCATAGCATAATGTCAACTCTTTTGTCTGTCTGTCCAAATACCACAGTGTTTTCTACTTACTTATCCTGGAACATGACTTTTTCCCAACACAACTTTGTCAACTCATGTTGCTATGGAGTATTCTACATACATGGAGCATATGTCACAAACACAACCTTGTCTCATCTAACAAACTAGTAACAGTGTAGAGCACAGAGGGGGATAAACAGCTCTTACTCATCTGAAATCATGTTTCGGTTTAAACCGTGCCTCATCTCACACAGACATCAAAATAATTCTCTTGATGCAAAAAGCAGTATTCCCACATAATAATTTTCATAGACCCATTCCTTGTGTTTGTTTGCAGGCATCGTCCAGAACAGGCTTTACGAGCCAAAAGCCAATCAAATCAACTGATGCTCACTTGACCCTTGACCCTATTCAGGGTGAAGTTGAAAAATGACTGATAAACCTCTGCCGAAAAACACTGACAAAATTGTACTGTGATTTGTTTGTCAACATTTTTCGGCGAAACTTGATCAATGATTTTTCATATTTGTTTAGATTTCCTCCTGTAGTCAGTCACCTTGCTTTACAACTAGACCTTCTCCCTTCTTCTTCCTCGTCCGCCTCCCGTTAGATGAGCAGCCCGGTACAACTAGACCTATTCAGAGTGGGTGATGTATGGCATGACGCTCGGCTTAACCAATCAAATGACAGCTCATATATTATCGACACTCTAAACAATTCATCAAATTCAGTATGGTTTAAGTATGGGTAAAAACCTAATAAAGATGACTGCACACCGTCTTTCATGGTCTACTTTGTTTCTATGGCACTGATGGTCAATGTATAGCTTATTTGTAAATGTAAAATATGTGTGAAAAGATAAGAGTTGTCAACCACAAATTTTGCCTGTCAGTATCACGAGGACTGTTCATCAGTGTGTATTCTAAAACTTATAACTCAATCATTAGACGATATAAGCATGGTTTTTCTCTCATAGATTAGGAAAAAAAAAAAAAAATGCTGACAGCTGTTATTCAATGAAATAATAATTTAGCATGGATTTACAGGTGTGCTCATACTCTTCTTTTCAGCGCAGCAGCTGTTACTCATTGAAATCATGATTTAGAACAAACTAACATGTATGTACACATTTGCTTTTATTTTAGTACTGTAGGTGTTACTAATCATATCATAATTTAGTACAAAGTAACATGTGTAAACTCTCTTCTTTAATTTGCTGATCGAAATTATAATTCAGAACAAACGAATGTAAACCCTCTTCTTTCAGTACTGCAGCTGATACTAATTACAGCTATAATTTCATACAAACTGATACATATACACTTTCTTCTTTCAGCACAGAAGCTGTTCTTAAATTGAAATGATAATTTGGTACAAACTAATATGTACACTCTCTTTCTTTAAAACAGCAGCTGTTACTAATCAAAATTAAGTACAAACTTATATATATAAACACATTCCCTTCTTTCAGTACAGTATCTGTGGAAAACTTGAAATCATGATTTAAAACAAAATAACATACATACATGCACGCCCTTTTTTTCATATTACAGCCTGAAGGCACAAGTTCCCAAAAGACCATCCTTCTTGTGTTTTATTAAAGTGAATTGTCTCAACATTTAAATAATCAATTTCAATGTTAGGAATCAGTATTCTTATTTGCATTTCAGTTTATTTCCAGACTGACTTCATTGCTCAACTCTTTATGTGTGATATATGAACTAAATCTTTTTTTTTTATATAGGGATAAAAATCAGCTGAGCAGTATAGCATCTACACAAAAAGATGAGACACTAGCATCAATTTCAATTGCTCCTTTTGCTTTCTTTCAGACACACACACACACACGCACACGCACACACACACAGGAAGAAAAAATAAAGTTCAGCAGCAATTCAGAGTGCAGACAGGATTCTATGTCTGTACGCTCTTATCAGTTACACCATTTTTTTCTTAAATCCTATTTTGCAAATCTTGGAAGTTGCTTTAAGGAACAATGAAAATTGAAGGAATTTTTTTTACGTGCAAAAACATGATCATGTATTTGTTTCACATTTGCACTTTTAATTTCGGTCCTTGTTTCTGCCATCTTTGAGACTCTGACAGCAGGTGATTCCCACCCCCAGCCCCCAAAACAACAAGAACAACAAATCTAAAACACGATAAACACACTCGGATCATCTTTCAACTGTGAACTTTTAGCGGAACATCTGGTTACTGACAACACACACAATACTGGACATCCCCCCTCTTATTTTTTTGTTTCTTTTTTTTTTTTTTTTTTGCATTCCCTTGAATGAGTATGGGATCTTGTAAAGGTCTGCTAAAGTGCACATCTGCCTACGAGTGGCTCCCCCCTCCTCCCTGTTTATATATTTCTTGTAATCTTTTTCAGTTAATCAATCAGAACTTATGGTAATGATCAAAAAGAAATTACTGCCTTCTGCAGCTATTTTCAAAACATACACTGTCTACACCCTTATATGCACAGGGCTTTGTGTGGACGCATGCACACATATATGACAGTATGCACATATGTACACAAAAGGACTCTGCAATTAATATGTATGCATGCTTAATTGTATGTATATGTGAATATATAAATTTAATACATATTTAGTTACCCACATGATCAAGAAAGATAAGCCAGTCTGGCAGGCTATTTTTTTTCTTTCATTGGCTTTGCATTATCAGAATGCATTGTTATTGATACCATGTTTGTATATCATATATATAAAAACCAATGCAATCAGAAAAATTGAAAACATATCCATTTTTAAAAAAAATTAAAAAAAAAAAAAAAACGCAGCTCCCTTAATCATTCATCATGAAAACAGATTTCTCTGAAACAAAATGTTCTCTTGATCATGACATCTATTTTCTGTGCTTTTTTTTTCCATGTGATCAAACAAGCATGCAGAGGTCTTCAATATGTATTAAGACTAGCCTAGTTGCAAATGTGTGACATGCGCAAAAATGCGCCAAGAACTAGCCTATTTGCAAATGTGTGACATGCGCAAAAATGCACCAAGAACCACATGCATTCTGATGCTTTGACACGAGAGTTGATTCTGAAGTCTGACACCAGTGAAAGGTCTTGGGAACAGAGAGGGGACTGTCAAGAACAGCGGAGGGAGGAAAGGGTAACAATGAATTAATTAGCTTCAACGCTGCTTTTACAGCTGTCGACTTTTGGGAAGCAAACGTAGTAATCATACTGAAGAGATGGATGAAGGGAAGAGTCTAAATAGATTAAAAGCTCAAGCTTAGAGCACATTGTTTTCAGATTAGGACTCACAGGGTATGTACGATGTAGTCTAACACTATTTTCTTCCTTTTCTATTTCCATTGTTTTTTTGCGCCCCCCCCCCCTCAAAATAAGTAAATACCAAAGAATATAGCAATCTCATACTGAGGTTTAAAATAAGTTTTAAAAAAAAGTAACATTTGGATAAGTGTTGACTATTGCAATCACATGTAATAATCATTCACAATGCACACAAAACATACATGTATGTGGACTGTGCGCACACACACACATACAAAAACACTAAAAAGCACATTCCTACCAGGATTGGGTGGGGGCTGCCAGCTGTTGACGGGCTGAGCAGGCTGACTAGGTGGCTGTGGAGACACATTCCTCGGAACAGGCACAGGGGGTGTAGGCAGCTGGCTGTAGGCATCTGTATTGGGGTAAGGAGGGGTGTCCATTGGTGTGGTGGGGGGTGCATGAGCCCCACTAGAGGGAGGAGGATACAGGCCTGCAGGAGGTGGAGCTGCAGAGGACGGTCCTGGCTGGCCATAGGATGATGGGCCTGGCTGGGCTGCTTGATCAAACCCAAGGGCCCCACCCTCTGAAATACAGCGGACAGTACTTCGCCATCAGCGCTGGCTTCAATGAACAGCGTTGCGTGGAGAAACTGCTTTTCACACACACACACACTCTCTATAAAATACCTACACTGAACCTGTCGTCTGCAAGTCACATGATAACATGCCAATGGCAAACACGTCGTTGGCAAACTGTTCCAAGACAACCATATCGCAAGGCCTGCTGGTGCACTAAATACATTTCCAGTAAAATCCAACTTGCTTTTGGAACAGCCCCTGTTTTTACATCAACAGAGGTGCCTACTCCCTTCATCATTTCACCATACAACGGATCTTGTCAGTACACATTACCATTTGTGTGATTCTTCGCTGTATCAGTACACATTACCGTTTGTATGACTCTTCGCTGTATCATCAAATACCTGAATAAAAACTAAAATGCCCAAGGTCACCAGTTTTACAAAATCTCTGATAAGTAAATTTTCCAGGGGAAAAATAAACTTTCTGACAGAAAGCACTGTCAGAATCACATATAAGATGCAGTAATAGTAAAGTGATGACTCTGCCTATTACAAAGACCCCTAGGTGATGGACATGCAGATCCACGAAAGCTGTTCATGCGGGTTTGTAACAAAACTTGATCGCATACATCACTGACTGACTGAGTCTGCTACAGGAAATTTTGGAATCTAGCTCGCAAGCACTTCACCTGACACATGTTACATCAATTTTAATGGCACTGCAACTGCTGAGAATAAACTGTTCAAAACTTCAGGTCGTATTTCCTTGAAGATGATGGTTTCAACATTAGCAAGTTTCCTTGCGGGTTCACCCTCAGTCAGCCATTGCACTGAATAAGCAGAAGTGAAATCAGAAAAATCAACAGTCACTTCCAGGAACTGTGCCTTCTCAGTGGTTTCTGATCACAAAAACCAAGACGTCTCACTGGAAGTTGACCCTGCACTCAAAACCACGGTGACCTGAAGATATCAGCACACAACTTTGGGAGGCCTGATGAGGAATACACCTAGAAACTGCCTCTGAAAAGAAGCTCCCAACCTGCTGATGACCTTTCAGTGATTCACTAGACAAAGTGCATAATGTAATGACAGCTGCAGAAATGTGTCGACACAAATCATAATTCATTCAAGATTGGCAGAGCCTGTTGATTTCTGATGTGTTTCAAGAGAGAAAACACAAAAGTTAAAACACCAACAGTTTCAAACTGCTTCAATGTGATTTGTACAACAGCAAATTCAATTATGAAAAAAACTACAGAATAATGAACCAGCACACTGGACAGTCAGATCAACAGATAAATGAATAAACAATGGTCAATAAACAGGTTCATGATCTGGCACACAGATACAATATTGACACAGATCACTTACATCAGCATACATACAGATAGTGACATACGCACACATATAACCCCCCAGTTTTCTATGGCATGCACACTGCCAAAATGCAACAAATATAACTTCATACCTTCTTCTTCTTCCGCAAGAGGACCTGGCATAGGCGTCTCCCCATTTTTTAGACACTTGTGAATATATGCTGCTTTCCATTTTGCATACTTCCGATTCTTCTCTATCTGCAAAGTTTAAAAAAAAAAAAAAGGTTCCATCAGTCATAGATAAGAAAAAAAAAATGATGACAAATCAATCATTCTTCTGCAGAATCAATCACTTGCTCAAATTCACACACACGCACGCGCACGCACGCACACACACACACTCACACACACATCAATAATCAGGCGGTCTATTACACAGAGGATGGACACAGTTGGCTTACTGCCATTTGATGGAAAAAGCTGACTGTTCAGTGAATAGAAACAAATTGTGTGTGCACATGTGAGTGTGTGTGTGTGTGTGTGTGTGTGTGTGATGGCTCTACGCATTTTCCTCATTAGATATTAGAGTCTTGTCTGTGCNGTGTGTGTGTGTGTGTGTGTGTGTGTGTGTGTGTGTGATGGCTCTACGCATTTTCCTCATTAGATATTAGAGTCTTGTCTGTGTTTCTCTTACTGACATAACTTCAGACATCATTTCAGATGGATTTAAAAATTACTGTTATCAATTTAAAAACAATGAACCAAGACCTTGTCAAATATAAAATGTGCAGATAGATCTGATAAGGCCACAATATTAACAAATAACATGGGAGTTCTTTAAAAAAAAATTTTCTTTTTTGTCGTGTAAAACGTGGCATGACACACAAGTTTTTACACTTCTTTTCAAACGACAATCGCAAAGCTGTGAAACTCAAAACCTATACCAAACAATGCCAATACTCACATCCTCTGACAATTCCCCAAATGTTGACAACACATCAAACAACATGCCAGCTGTGTAGAATGACTTGACTACATTTCTGAAACAGAATCAGATTTCAACTTCATGGAAGCGAACAGAAATTTGGACAAAAGCCATCTGAAAACATAAATCAATAAACAAATGACTTAAGAAAGATAGTCACAGAGGTGCAAAGTGAAAATAAAATTTATCAGTCAGACTGACAAGAACGAGCAGGACAGAACAGGAAAACAAACAATACTGACGGAATTGAAAACAAAGAAGGAAAAAGACCATGAAAGACTAAAAAGCATAAGAAAGAGACAGACACTAAAAGGCTCATGTGCAGTCAAAAGACTATTAAAAAAAAACCAAAAAAAAACCAAAGAAAGACAATGAAATTCTAGAAGGTAGAAGGAAAAAAAACTTAACAGAAGGAAGACAAAGACTAGAAGAAGAAAGACTAGAGGGTAGAAAAAAAGAAGTGAAAGACTAGAGGGTAGAAAAAAAGAAGTGAAAGACTAGAACTGCAGACGACAGAGGAAAGACGATATAGGACAAATGGACAGAAGAAAGGTGACAACAGGTAAAAGAAAGACCATGAATGACTAAACGTTAGAGGACAGATGATGAAAGCAGAGGTAGTAGAAAGATATCATGAAAGACTAGGAAGCAGCAGATTGACAAATAACAGATCAGAAGGTAGAAGAAAAACA
>LFLW010010544.1:13818-26489 GCA_001262575.1 Conus tribblei | reverse complement strand
AAAAAAAAAAAAAAAAAAAAAAAAAAAAAAGAAATGAATAAATGAACAGCAATGAAGAGTACGACACACTGTGCAAAGGGAAAGCACTCATGAACGACCAACATTGTGGGCAGATCGAGCTACCAGAACCTCCGACACCCCCGAAACCCGCCGAAGACCCCAACGAGTACGCCCGCAAGCTGCGCGCCAACAGGGAGCTTATAGAGCAGGCGGTGAAGCCTCAGGACGTGACCCCCCTGCTGCTGCAGAACGGCGTGCTGACCGCCCTGGAAGAGGCCCTGCTGGAGAGCGTCCAAGGTCAGCACGAGCTGACCTGGAGCGTGCTATGGGGCGTGGTGCTGCAGAGAGGCCTCAGGGCCTACAGGGCCTTCATGGGGGCGCTGCTGCAGAAGGGGTACTCCGCCCTCTTCCACACCATTGAGGAGACTAAGGTGATGATCGCTCTCTGCTCTGTGTCCTTGAGGAAGGCATCTATCATGTACGTCGGTGAAACAGTGGAAGAGGTTACAATAGTTGTAGTAGTCGTAGTAATAGCAGCAACAGCAGCAGCAGTAGTAGCAGAAGTAGTGGTAGTACTAGAAGCAGCACCAGTGCCAGCAGTAGAAGTGATAGCAACAACAACGCACAGCAGCGTCAGTAGTAGAAACAGCAGCAGTAGTAGAACAGCAGCAGTAGTAGCAGCAGCGGCAGTAGTTGTAGCAGAAGCAACAGCTGTAGGAGCAGCTGCAGTAGCAGCAGCAGTGGCAGCAGCAACAGCAGATAGCATCAATAGCGGCCGCGACAAGGGTAGCAGAAGCAGCAGTAGCAAAAGCAGTGACAGTAGTGGTAGTTGTAGAAGTGGCAGTAGTTGGAAGAGTAGAAGGATGACTAACAACAGCAACAGTAGCAGCAACAACATCCAGCTGAAGTAGCAATAGTAGTTCCACCACCAGCAAAGGCAGCAGCAGCAGTAGAAATACTAGTAGTTGCAGTAGTAGTCGTAGTAGTTGCAGCAGTAGTAGTAGTAACAGCAGCAGCAGCAGCAATCAAAATAGTTGTAGTAAACGTTGTAGTGGTAGCGGCAGCAGTAGCAGCAGTAGTAATAGAAATCGTAGCAGAAGCAACAGTAGGGGCACTAACAGCAATAGGAGCAACAGTAGCAGCAGTAGTAGCAGTCACAGTAATAGAAGTTGTGATAACTGCAGCAGCTGCTGTAAGAGCAGCGGCAGCAGTAGTGGCAGAAGTAACAACAGCAGCAGCAGTAGCTATAGTTGTAGCGGCAACAACAGTTGCAGTGGTAATAGCAGTTGCAGCAGAAATTACCTCTGAAGTCTGTTTCATGCTACCTCTGAAGTCTATCTTACTTTACCTCTAAAGCCTATCTTACATTATTTCTGATGTCGGTCCTCAGAAGTCTATCCCCACATTATCTCCGGTATGTCCTCACATTACCTCCATAGGCTATCTTATACTACTTCTGGTCTACCTTACATCATCTCTGGTCTGTCCTTGCATTACCTCTAAAGTCTATCTTACAAGTCAGTCCAAACATTGTCCCCAAAGTCTGTCCTTACATTACCTCTAACGTCCATCTTACATTACCTCTGAAGTCAGTCCGAACATTGTCCCCAACGTCTGTCCTTACATTACCTCTAAAGTCTATCTTACATTACCTCGGAAGTCAGTCCGAACATTGTCCCCAAAGTCTGTCCTTACATTACGTCTCAAGTCTGTCACACGCCGCCTCTGAAGTTTGCCTTCACGTTCCCTCTAATGTCTGCCTTCGCATTACCTTTGAACCTGTCCTTCCATTACATTTGGAGTCTGTTTTTACATTACCTTTGACGTCTGTCCACATGTGACCTTTGGAATTTGTCCACGCGTTTCCTCTGGAGTGTATCCATACAATACCTCTGGAGTATGTCCACGCGTTACCAATGAAGCCTGCCCACATGTTATCTCTGGAGTCTGTCATAGCACCACTTCTGAAGTCTGTCCTTACAATACCTCTGACGTATGTCCTTGAATGACCTCTAGAGTCTGTCCTCACATTACCTCTGAAGTTTTTCCTCACATTATCTTTGAAGTCTGTCTTCATATTATCCCTGAATTCTGACATTACGTTATCTCCAAAGTCTGTCCTCGCATTACCACTGAATTGTCCTTATATTACCACTGAATTCTGTCCTTATATTACCTCTGGTCTGTCCTCACAAAACCTTTAGAGTCTCAGATTGGCGAGATATCAAAGGTGATTTTAAGCTTCTCTTCCAAACAGACACTAACGTGGATCGTAAATGTATACCGTTGATCAGTTAGGTAACGTAGGTGGTTACTGTATCTTTTCTATTCCCGTAAGGCAACAAAGATGATCACAAATACCTGTATTAGAATTATTTTTGTAAAGGGAGGGAGAGTGTAGCTGTTTCTGTCTGTTCTTGGCAAGCGAGACAAGAATAAATCTGGTATAATCTCTTTTACACTCTGTAGAAAACAAAGGGAAGTACAACTATCTGTTCCAATTCAGCCGCTTTTTCTTTAAATATACTTTCTCTGGTAGTCAGCATCTCTAAGACGGATAAGCTGTGTGACCTGAAATGGCCATTATCTCCACAGATCACAAACCGCTGTTGTCTGTGGACAGGTGACGGGAGCTGAGGCCATGAAGATGACACTGAACCGCAACATGGCCGGTAGTGACCGCAACAGACCGGCACCAGACAACCATCGGAACCACACTCCAGTATCACTACTGCCCAACAGAGGTTCAGAGGCGCCTGCGTTTCGGGCCAGTTCTCAACCCTTCACAGTCAGTGCCAGAAGTCGTGAGATCGTTCCCGGAGGTGCCTCCCACCCTCACGCAGATCCTCTCAGACCTGGGTACAGCCTGGGCGACCTGGAGTTCCTGTACACCCCGAGAACTCAGAAGCAGGAGAGTGGACACGGGGCTCCAGCTCCTGGGCTGGCGTCCAGTTCTGTAGACGTGCTCTACCAGCCTGCCTGGGCTGACCCTTTCAACCACCTGCGGAGGTCTGACGTTGTCAGTCCCCGCCCCAGTCACAGGGGAACTTCCCTGCATGGAGCGAAGGAGAACGGAACAACAGCCGCACTCCCGTCACATCCAGGTCATCCATCACCAGATCCAAACCACACAGGTAAACCAAACGAACATGAGCACGCACCATCCAATGAAAACACAGATGATCAAAGAGGAGCAGAACCCCCAGCCAAACTGGAGGCTATTTCAGAACAAGATGCAGAGTCTGAAAGAGGCGATCGTTTTCCTCAGGAAAAAAGAGAAAAGCTTTCGCCTGAGAACGATCATGACCAGGCAGCTGAAAAAACTCCGGATGATCCAGGTTTGAAGAAAACGTCTTCACCATCAGAGGAACCCAGGACCCACAACTCCCCAGAAGCAGACCCCAGCTCGAGTGGAGCCCAGCAACCATAAATCCTGAAGATCAAACATGTGTGAGACAAGTTCTACAGCTGAATGAAAATGGCTTCCATGAAAACAGTGGCGCAACTCTTATCAACACACATTAAGGGACTGGCAACAGACACAACATGCAAAACTGGGTGAACCTTCTATACTGTTGTCAAGAGTAACCATTTTCAGTTACAATAAAAACATGGGCATTTTTGTCCTTGGGGCCGTGAGAAAGATGAAGAAAAAAGAGGTGTAGATGAAAAGAAAAGAAAGACATAAAATTTAGAAAGAAAGAAGAAAAAACAAACAAACAAACAAAAAAATGAAGGAAAATAAAGATGGATGGGTGTATAGGGACACGTCAAAATAAAACTGAAAAATATCAGGAATATATGACATTAATATTGCAGTATTTTATGTACTGCTGGTTTTGTTTCTATATTTCCCCATAAATCTGGAAGCAGATGAGTGAATGTGTGTACGTATGAATGAGAGGAGCAGAGAGAGAGAGAGAGAGAGAGAGACTGCTGCATGTATGTGTGTATGTGCGTGTGGGTGAGAGAGAGAGAGAGAGAGAGAGAGAGAGAGACAGGGATACACAGAGGGAGAAAGAGAGAGGGAGGGAGGGAGAGAGACAGTGAAAGAGAGAGAGAATAGACTGGAATCAAGTGTTTTGAAATTTGTCAGAATGATCAGGGAGATTTCAAGATGTTGCATAAATGCTTGATAAATGTTGCCTTTGGGACTTGAAGTAAAAGAAAGATTCACTTCTTCTCTATGATGTTTCTTTCATGAAGTCCATAGGACACTGATGCAGGTGTATGTGGGAGTGTTTGTGTATTCATGTGTGTAAGCTTTTAAGTGATATGTGCATATTTGCGCAAGTCTGCATGTCATGATACATCACAGTCATTAAATCACTACAGTGCACACACACAAACACACACACACACACACACGCTTACATGTGCATGCGCACACACACACACGCACGTGCACACACACACACACACATCCACACCACCACCATCGCTACCACCATCTCTATCATGACTACCACCCCGTCATCACCACTTTTCATGATTGAAATGAGACAAAGATACTCAAAAGATTGTATGAATCATTTATTTTTCTTTTATGCTGCTAAATGGGTGCCTAGACAGACAGACAGATAAATAGATAGATAGATAAATAAATAGATATAGATAGATAGATACATACATACATTGACAGGTAGGTTGAGAGACAGATAGATTGATAGATAGAGATAGAAATAAATAGATAGATAGATAGATCCGTAAGTTAAACACAATAATTCTTAAAAATCCAAATCACATAGCAATTGTGACAAATATTTTCAAACCACACTACAAGAAAATGTCATGGCTTGTATTCAACACATCCTGACAGGAAATTTGGTTCACTACAACAGAAACACTATTCAAAATTCTGACACAAAAATGAAAGAAAAGTCAAATAACAGCATCCCGGGAAAAAAAATCATAAACAATACAGTTAAAGCATGAGTAACATGTGCCATGATTGTACTCATGATTATCAAACAGCGACATGAGAAAAAAAATACCCAAAAATAATCGCGTCATGGGGAGTCCACTCTATTCTATGAGAAGGATTAACCTCCCTTGAACTAGTTTTATCTTTCCTGTCAACTGTGCCCAAATCAGGCACAGCAAAGAATGTGATCGAGTGAAGCAGATAAAAAAAAAACCAGTAGAAACATGACCAAAACACATTCGCCTTTTTTTTTTACTTTGCCTTGATAGTTTCTGCCATAGAACGACAAGAAAATTGGGTGGAAAATTCATAATTAGAACTCTTTTTTTCCAGTGAACTCTTCTAAGCTACACAACCAGAAACCTAAACTGTTTTGTTTGTCAGTAGGCCAGTGTTACTTGAAAAAGGTTAAAATAAACCGAAATATTGCAGTTAACTTGTGGATGTTATGTGGCTTCAATTTTTCATCCTCCCAACCATCTGAGAATTTCAATTTTTCAAAATATCAAGAAAACTGAAAATGAAATCCTAGGAAACATTCACCATGTCTATAGGTTGCTTTCTTTTATTCAGCTAAAAAAAAAAATCTGATTTTTTTTTGTTTTTTCAGATGTCTCAAACACATTTTTCTCTTGTTATCCGCCATTTTATACATCTGAAGCATTGAAAAGAATCAGAAGTGTCATGCTTCAACGTTTCAGATGCTTTGTGTAATTTTTCACTTCATGAAATCTTCTTCAGTCTTGTACAGTACATCTGTAGACAAAGGATAATCTTGCTACATGCTTTCATATACTGAAGAAAAAATCTGCCTATTCATTTACAATACAAAGAAAATGTCTTGGATATTGCCTTCTAGTTTCAAGTATTTATCTTGGTGCATGCATTCATACAATACCAAAAAAAAGTATAGGATATTACTTGCTTAAAATTTCAAGTATTTCTCTTGATGCATGCACTCATACAATGGCAGTTTACACCTGGGATACTTCTTCAGTCTAATTTCACTTGCCTTCATGTAAAATATTCATGGGTCATTTAAAAAAAGACAGTCTAGCTGCATGCATATATGTGCTGCTGAAGATGTTTACAAATATCTTCCTGGGAATGCTGAAGCATCAGTTAGTATTTGATTCACATTTCACTTGTCCTCCCATAAGAAAAAGAAAACAAAATCTCAACACGATAAAAACAACATTCCTACCCACCCCCTCTCCCGTGACACCTCTTCCCCCTACCCGGTCCCCTCCCCCCAAAATAACATAACATGGCACGCATCATATTCTCATGGCTTTTTCTCATTTCGAGGGTAATTGACAATTTACAATGAAACCTCTGATCGAAAACAGCAATACAAGGATAGAATACAAA
This sequence comes from Conus tribblei, assembly GCA_001262575.1. NCBI lineage: Eukaryota > Metazoa > Mollusca > Gastropoda > Neogastropoda > Conidae > Conus > Conus tribblei. Next base: position 20,194 of record LFLW010010544.1, on the reverse strand, counting down.
AGCCTCCTTTTTTAAGATTCCTTTCCCTTGAAAGCTCCACAGAAAACAGGCCTCAAAATCAGATCACAAACACTGAAGTACTGCCAATGACTAACAAACAACAAGATCCCATTCAACCAAGAGACAAAAACATCGTTGAGGAATTCATCTAGCTGGGCAGTGTCGTCAGCAAAGATGGTGGAGCAGATCAAGACATCTCAGAAGTCACGCCAGCAAGGCCGGGCAAGCTTTCAGCACCGCAAGACTTACGTCGGCTTCCACAGCTCTCTCACTCCGGGAACAAGATTAGAATAGTCGACACCAATGTGAAGTCTCTTCTGTTCTATGCTTCAGAGGCATGGAAAACCATGAAGGCCAACACCCACAATCAACATCATCGAAACAAGTCTCGGCTTCATCCTACAAAGAGCCAGAAGTCATTTTTAACAAAACCCAGGGGCAGAATCCACAATATTCAGTCAACTCATGGATAAAGAAAACGAAATGGGGCTAGACTGGTCACACACTATAAAAGCCAGCCACAAACTCCACACGACAGGCACTTGACTGGAACCCATAAGAGAAAAACAAAGTGGGACGACCTTGACAGATATTGCATAAGAGCACGGATTCTGAGCAGAAGGCGGTCAGCATGACATGAGCGGTAGCCCAGAACCAAGTTTGCTGGAAATGTGCTGCCACAGCCCGAAGTCTTTAAAAACCCGTCTTTTTAAGGTTTTCTGCACATCATTATTTTCAGGTTCCTTTGTACAGCACAGTGAAATACAGTGCGGTTTTGAGCAAGTCGGTGTTTCAATGTAACGCATACAAAACTATATCACAGATTGCACAAATGGGAATAGCATGTTCACGGATATCCCTTTAACAAGATTTCACCAAACCAAAATAATTCAGTGGAATGGTAAGGAGCTACGATAATGGGACACCACTAAAGCCAGGTGAAAATATACCCATCCACAGTACAGAGCAAAATATTTTTGCACACACACACACACACACACACATACACACTCACTCTTGCTCTCTCTCTCACACACAAAACACACAACACACACACACGCACACACACACACACACACACATATACACACACAAGTGTGCATATGCAAATGCACATGCATGCTTACAACGCCATAACATGTATTTCTCTTTCTTTGTCCTCTTCTCCGTCCTTTAATTCAATCTCCACCATTCCCTCACCCCCATCATCCTCATCTCTGTAACATCCCACTCTCTCGCCTAAAAAAAATAAATAAATAAAAATTAAAAAGTATCACTCGGTTTTTCAAACTGATGATACTGAGATACAAATGCTGTAAAATTCAATTGAAAAAATACATGGCACCAAAACAAAATTTAAAAGAAAAAAAAACCTCAGTCACATGACAAACAGATGGGGGAAAAAAAAAAAACAAACCATTCCTCCATTCTATACTTCAGTCCACTGGCAGTGTGGTACCAAGGAAACTTGAGAGGCTCTGTCAGCTGTCACGTGTTCTGGTCCTGTCATCAATGATCTGACTGGAAATGTGATTAGGTTCAAAGTGAGGAGACTGCGATGGAAACTTGAAACAAAACGTAAAAAGAAAAACTACTGTTCTGCCGAACGAAAAGAGACAAACAATTCACGAGACAAAACAAGATGCATTTCATCCTCTAAACAGGCAAGCCAAGCAACATTCACAACAATGAAAACGAAGAATGAACCATCACACACCTCCCTTTATCTCCTTTTGCACTAAATTTGGGAGATAAGTAATTGTTCATTCTCTGTTTCCATCGTCTTCAGTGTTGTTTGCTTGCCTGAAGAAGACCAAAGAGGTCGAAAGTGTGCCGTGTTTTGTCTTGTAATTTGTTTGTCTCTTTCGTTTGGCGGAACAGTAATTTTTCTTTAAAGTTTGGAAAATGTGATGTCAAAAGAACTGCTGTAGTTTGACCATAAACAATAGCAAGATTGAAAACGGTATCTTTAGGCCCCTTACCTGCACAGCAAAACTGTACACAGTCCACACAGAATGCTTCGCGACAGTTTTTTTTTTCAGTCCACTTTCATATTTTTCATAAAGTATGTATTGTACACATACACTGAATATGGTTCTGCTGCAGAAGCCAGAATTAAAACACAAATTATGTTATAAAGTACGACAATCCACCCTGCCCTACACAAAGGACAGAACTGGTCATCTGCCCCTCGTGCTCTCTGTAAGCTGCAGGTCAAGGTCACTGCACACCTCCACTGTCACTGCCCCCGGTCAGTTCCAGACTGTTTGAATCAGAGATGGATGAACAGCATACAGAGTGTGTAGTCTGCCCGCTGATTGTGTGAGCAGGGTGAGGGAACATTCTGTTAATTTTCATTTGCAGGTCAGCTCTGCAGATTAGCGGCCCACAGCACTACCTAAGATGGAGGATGCACATGAGAATAAAAATTCAGACTACTCTTCCTACCAATCAGTAGCTGTTACTATTTTTGGTGCATGGCAAAAAAAACCAAAACCAACAAGCAAGAAATGACAGAACATAAATAGCAAAGATTTCCTTTTCAACCTTCAGCACGCTAAAAATGAAGTGTATTTTAAACAGAAAGAAGATGAATTAGATTCTAGATTTTGTTTTTCATCTCTCTTTGTTTTATTCATAAATATCAGTAAGTATATTAGGCGTCTTCATTTACCAAATACTGTAAACTTTCTTGCAATTGGTAGGAAGAATTGTCAGACTGTACCTGTCGAACATTGTACCTAATCCTACCACTGCATGAATGAGCTCCCCTCTCACACATCACTGAAATATTTTCTGTAGGTTTCTTGTAGGCTGTGGCACAAGAATAATTATTACAATCACACACACTATGGATCTGCACTGATCAGCAATAGTGTGGCCTGACATTAAAGCTGAATATGTTTCCTCACCTGTGATCCCTTTGTCCTTCAGCACCACACATTTATTTACAATGGTGCAAATTTTCCTGTCAGTTATTATGAAGCTACGTGTTTTTGAGGATGCATTTTTCCTTTTGGCTCAGATTGATTCAAATTTCAATACATGAATTTCTCTACATGTTACGAAAGAAACTTTGTACTTTTTCTTTTGTTATGATGTACTGCCATAAAATTTAAAAAAAGAAATAGTGTGGTGGGTAAGTAAGGCAGGAACAACAGTTAATAGAAGAATTTAGCAACATACAACAAACTACGGAATTATATACACACAGAGCAACCGCATAAAAGTAAAAGTATAAAAGGATGAATGATATGTTGTGAAGACTTCTGTTCAAGCGTGTATTTCACTTGCTGATAACCGGCTCACACTATACACTCTCGAAATATGCACGCTTAAAAAAATGAAAGCTAAAAGGAAAATATGTTTCATAACATTAACAAAATGACTGAGATCAAGGAGTAGAATTTTCAAATCTTAGATTAAAACATCCCCTATGAGGCGTCTGTTTTTTCATAAAGAAAAACTATTCACATTGTGAACCACAAAAGCAAGCTGATAAAGAAAGGAAATTAAGGCACAAATAATGCTCTGCACTGTCAATAAAGACCTGTGGATAGATAAAGATAAAATATCTTATGAGGATGGGATACAAGGGAGGCAGGGTAAAAAAAAAATAAAGGAAAAGAAAAAAAGGAAACAGATAACAAATGATTTTTTTAAAATATGAAACAAAAAGGAAAGCAGATGATAGATGAAATATCTAAAAAGCGGATTAAGCACTAATGGATGACAGATGAAATATCTTATGCACAGATGGAACATCTGTGGATGGACAACAGATGGAAGCATGATGGATAGCAGATGTAATATCTTATGGACAGATTAAATACCCCATGGGTGACAAATTAAAAATCTGATGTACTGATGAAACATCTGATGGAATGGGTGACAGATGAAATATCTGATGGACAGATGACAGATTAAACATCTGATGGATGACAGATGAAAAATCTGTTGGACATGACAGAAAAAATATCCGATGGACATTTGCCAAAAGACATACCTGATGTATGGATGACAGATGATATATCTGATTGACAGATCACAAATGTCATATCTAATGGACAGATGATATATCTGATGACAAAGATGACAGAAGGCATATCTGATGGACAAATGACATATGTAATTGACAAAATGATAGATGACAGGTCTGATGGATGGATCAAACATCTGAGGGGGAGGGGGAGGGGAGGGTGAGCAGAGGAAGGGAATGGAGAGAAAACAACTTTGGAAAGGTCTAGTTTCTGATACATAGATGACAAAGGAAGTGTCTGTCGAGAGAAGGTTAGGGAAGGGTGAAATGAGGGACGGAAAGGATACAAAACTACGGACAGATAAAACCTCTGATGGAAGAAAGTCACAGGCAGAAACAGTAAAACCAATGCCAATAAAATCTGAGTATTTCTGTTAACCGTTCCCTGACTTTGCTTTTGATTATAAACTGCCAACAATGAGGGCCGCCCACAACACTAACAATGTGCACAGACTTTACTGTGTTCATCCCTTACCAGAAGATGTCAATGAGTCCTCAAGAGTTTACACCTTCACTAACGATGGTTTCACCCACCACCCATCATATTCAATGCGCTGTCTTGTACGCTTCATGCATTCTAAAGTGTGGGTCCTCCACGGTACGAGTTATCTGAAGTATATAGTTCAAATGATGCAGCTAATCAATCATTTCAGCTTTGATGCATGTACACCAAAATCTGCTTACAAATAGATAACTGGGTTTTTGACAAATATCCAAATTTTCATTATAAAGTTTACAGTACCTCAAGAAATGTAATATTTTCATAATGTGTCTGGCTCACGGGTGACCTAGGAAATATTGCATGGGATAAAACCAGATAATAACCATCATACATTCACAATCTCTTTTTTTTCTTTCTGTAGACTCTAATATGTATAAGAAATACCAGTTACTTTCAAAGTGAGGTGACTGCTGGTGGAAACTGTAACAAACGTAAAAGAAAAATTGCTATTCCACCAAACAAGAGACAAACAAATTGCAAGACATTTGACATTTGCAATTTGCTTGTCCGTTTCATTTGGCGGCATAGTAATTTTTCTTTTAAGTTAATACATTCATCAACTCCTTATCATTGTTTAGCAGCTACCTCAGGTTATAGCATAAAAGAGAGAGAAGAAAAGGACTTTGAACTTTAAAAAGGGAAAGGTGTAATACACTGGCCTCACTGGTCTAGAGATTACGGCATCAGACTTTGCTCCACGGCTTGGGGTTTGATTCCCTTTTGAGATGATAGGTTCAAAGAGATTTTCTCAATGGAGGTAACATCTGTGCCATTTCCAATCCCTTGCCAGCCTTTGGATGAGACTTCAAATTGAGATCCCCTACATGAACCCGTGTAAAAAAAAATTTCTGGCTTAAATTCCATTCCACATTTTGAAACAGTAGGCCATTATGTGCCATGAAAAGGGGTGAAATAAGTTTAGATGTGTGCACTCCGGTGCAGCATGATTTACAAAGTTATGAAGTTCGCTCCCTTGATAAGTAGAGAAGGAAGATCTCCAGAGATCTTCTTCTTCTTCTTCCTTAAAAGCTGGTACACTCAAAAATGAGTAGGTCACTAGTGTGCTAGATGACACTAAACACTGGATATTTTATGGTGACTCTAGATTCGGATGTCCCACAGAGTTTCGAAATATTTGATCTCCTATGGAGACTTTTAACAACTGAATCTCCCATGATGACTGTTATGATTTTATTTCTGCATTAAAAAAAAAACCTTTCCAAATAACAGTCATTATCCAAGTTCCGCGAGAAGTGAGCGGCATGGGTGCAATGCCACTGAGGTGGCACAGAAGATGAGACAACAGCAGCAAAACAAAAAAAACAAAAAAAAGTTCAATGAGAAGAAAACCATCTGGGCAAAACAAATGCCTGGCTGAGGGTCGTACCACATCTGATGCGGCAGTCCTACTCTTCATGATCAAGAGCTCACTGTGGTCTCCGCGCCCTCACTGCAACTCTCGTTCTCCATTCTCGGGATTGCTGGTGTCCTGATCACCACCGCCATCACCGCCACCACCACCCTCACCGCCTGCACCAGCTTCAGCCAGGTGAGTCCTCAGAGCGTCAGCTGCCGCCTTGGCCTGCAAAGCAAAGACATGAGCAAGATTGTCCTCCAACCCTGACAAGTAATACATTGAACACCACATGATATACAACATGTAAGACAGGAGACTGGTGTACCAGTATCACCGCCAGGCCCCTTCATGTTGGACTGAAAGCAGGGTTTTTTTCCCCATGTACAGTTTACACAGCTGTGGGAGATGCCTGTAAAGCTTCTACAGCTGTGGGAGATGCCTGTAAAGTTTCTACAGCTGTGGGAGATGCCTGTAAAAG
>LFLW010008046.1:3158-16177 GCA_001262575.1 Conus tribblei | reverse complement strand
AGCACCCCCAAAGCAGCCAGCGAAAGGTAGTAAATAAAACAAAACTAAAGTGTGGAGAAGAAAAAAGTTGCTGAAAAAACACACATATGCATACATAGTACACTTCGTGAACTGTTGCTATAGAAGGAATGTGTCTGTGTGTATTTGCATTTATTCACTTTAATGTTATGCTTTCTACATTGAATATTGGTGTTATATATATATATGTGTGTGTGTGTGTTTGTGCGTGCGTGCGTGTGTGTGTTTGTGTGTGTGAAATTAATTTATCAAAACTACAAGAGTCATTTGAAAAATGTAAGGAGTGTGTTTTATATGTGATGCACAGGCACTTGAAATGTTTTGCCAGATCAGTATCTGATTAAATTTCATTTCAATTTCTGATTAAATGAATAAATTTAACGCTTTTTAATATATGAACAGTTAAACAAAACAAAACAAAACAAACCCACCATGACATGGATTGCTGAGTGAAAGAAGAGGATGCAGAGATGGTAAAAGAAAGTATATGCTGAATTCACTATGCATTTTATTGCCCCAGACACATGTTTACAGTCATACGTCGTCAGTTTGTTCCACAACAATATTTACAGATTTGCTTGATGTTGAATCTTTGTAAGTTATTAGACGCCTTTCATGGAAATGCCTTATAAACTGGCCTAAAGTTCAAGAAAAGAGCAAGAGGTTTAGCTGCATGTGGACTAAATCGTACTGTTGATCCAGATTGTGTCAATGACCTTCTGGACATGCATGAATGATACGTTCAGATTTGTTCAACACTGCAGTTTCTGTAACAATTTTTATCTGCTTTTCGTTGAAGGTTGATTCTTTGTACTTCTGACTGCTCATTATCGTTATCCTCAAGGCTAATCAAATTGGGGTAAAGGACATAAGCATTGTTGTATGTTTTTTCCTTGCAGTCCTGAGAAGAAAGTTTGAGTTCCTGGTTTTATGTTTTCATTTTTCTTGTTATGTTAAACAAATGAAATATATGTGTAAAACAGAGGCGTTTTGTGACAGTCTCTTTGAATAACACCTATTTGGTGCACAGATGCTTGCTGTTGTCTTCATAGGAATAACAATGTTGTTGTTTAGGCAGATCTTCAAAATAACCTTTGTTTTCAATGGAAGTGTTATGTTGAAGGAATAATATTGAATTGACATCAAACAAGGATCGTGGTGGTGAAATGTGTGGATATTAATGGCTGTATTTGTAGTTGAGAAACAAATCAATCAGTGTCGGTAAGTGCAGACAGACAATTCACTGCAGTGCAGGGTAATGTTGTTGACACTGTCTGTCTGTCTGAAAAATGGCAAGAACATTGTTTTGTGGATCGTCCACTTATTTTACAGTGTTTTTTTTCAGTGTCACTGTTTTCAATTAATTTTGATTATATCTAGATACAAAACTTACCAGAGACTGGAAGGAAAACTGCTAAAGAAAAGTGACTTATACAGTCCATTAATGGGAATGTAATTTTCAGTTGTGCATGGGATGGTGTAAGTATCATTTTGTTCTCTTTGTACAGCATTGAAAAGAAGAGAATTTCGAACTGGATTTTGGATAGAACAAAGAGTAATGAGCTGTGCTGTTTGTGTTTGTTTGGCGTCAGATACTGGAGAAGTGTGGGGAAATGAAGTGGCATTTCATTGGTCACCTACAGAAAAATAAGATCAACAAAGTGACAGGTTAGTTAAATGAGCATGTCATTTTTGTGGATAACTAAACTGCTGCTGTGAACTTTATATACATGTTAACTTCTTCACTATCCTGTTCCGTTCAAGTTTTGTGTAAAATGTTCCTGTGGTCATTATTCTGATTGCCACAACTAATTGGAATGCCTGGTGCACTAAGCATGGCCTACTTTCATCCGTCTCATGAATATCAATGTTTGAATTAATGCTGGTTGGCAAGCTTGCTGTTTATGGGGATGTGATTTCTTTTTTGCTAAGGCAGGAGAGATCTCTCTTGGGTTTTTTTTTTATTGTGGCAACAGTTCTGAGAGTTCAGTTAAGCGATGATGACACTGAAATGACTGGGTTATGTTTATGTGTGCACGTGAATGCTACTAGTGTAATCAGTGTTCATGAATTAACGTTGTAAGACAAAACCCTGTTTGGATGGTTGTAGTTTTATTGTCGATCAGCTCATTGGAAAATATCTCGTCTTGATGCTGCCTGAATATGATCTTTATTTTTCATATGTCAAGGTTACCAGTCAAGAGAAGAGGGGAGGTATAAATTTGGGGTCTGCTGAATAACCAAAGAAACCACTCAGCCAGTCCATCATTGACCTTTGAGCTATCTAAGCATACACTCAGAAGTTTGAATGGGAGAAATGGTGTGAAAAACAAAGGCATACAGAAAACATGCCTTGGAGAAGAGGTGAAATGTCGTGCAAAGCAGGTGCAAGCGATCCTGGGAAGCGAAAATTCAGCACAAGACTCGGATCACATCTTCATGGAGAAAACAAACATATGTGTCCCTGTTTTATTCCTCTGAACTGTGTTTTGAACGATTTTGTGTCATACTGCTGTGTGAGATTGACCATTGATGTGGGCAGGCGTGGCAGGGTTATACATGGTAGAGACCGTGGACTCAGAGAAGCTGGCACAAGCTTTGAACAACGCATGGAGTAAACAGAGCAAGGCTTCACCACTTGCCGTCATGGCACAGATCAACACCAGCAGAGAGGAAAGTGAGTGGGCTGGTTGTAACATATTATTGCAGTTTAAAATGTGAGTTCACCTACATGTGACTGTTAAACAGTTAAAAGGTTAAAATCAATGTTAAACAGTTAAAATTCCCATAGCCTAATGGCCGTAGAGGCGGTCAAATTATCAGAGGTTCACTTAATCTAGGGCATGGCACAATGGAAGGGTGGGGTGAGCCCACCCATCTCCTTCCGCAGCCTTTAAGCTTCCCTGAAGTGAATCAGGTACTCATTGACTGCTGGATGGATTGAAAGGGTTTCAAGTAAAAAAAAATCCTACTTCATGAGTGGTTCAAACTTGCGACCATTTGGTCCACAGGTCAACACTCTATCAATTTGATCCATTTTGTGACATTTGCTGAAATGTTATCATCATCATCATGGAGAAAGACCCTTGGAACACTGCATACTGTGTATGGAAAACTTTTCAAATATTTCATTGGATGTATTCTGTTTCAATACTCTTGAGGTATCATTTGTGGTTCATAAGTGTAGAAGTGATTTTCATTTGGATCCATATTGTTCATTTGTATTGTAGGTGTAAATAGCACATACTAAACACTATTTTGTGTCTGATTTCAGACAAAAATGGTGCTGATCCATCCCAAGCAGTGGCACTGGCAAAGTACATACTTGAGAAGTGTCCGCATCTACGACTAGCTGGTCTGATGACCATTGGCTCCTTTGAGAGCAGTACATCTGAGAAAACGAACCCCGATTTTGAGGTGTGCACTTTCAGGCTTATAGGTTCTTGACCAAAACTTGTGCTTGTGGAAATTTAGTAATATACTGGTAGCTGTAACTTGGTCCCTTGATACTTTGCATCAGACACAGCATAACAGATTCTTTTCCTTGCTGACGGATGTTTTTTTTTTTAATTTTACACCTTAACCTTCAAGTATGAACATAAAGGGTATAATGAGAACTTTGCTACTGGTATGCTTTTAAATACATTTCAGCTAATGCCAAAACATTGTTGTGACATAATAAAACCAGGAAATCTTGACTGCTTGCTATGACAAATTCCAGAATTCATTCTAAGCTCTCTGCGTCAAAAATGTTACCACTGTCATAAAAAGAATAACATTTTCTGTTAGCTAACACCTAAACTAAGTATGTGACATGATTGCATCCGTTACATTGCAGAAAGAAAGTGAGAATTTTTTATGAACTGCCACTACCAGTGGTTTTTGGTAGTGCCTATCATGGCAGATAGGAACAGTTGTCTCACCATCACCTACACACAGCATGTTGTAAAGAAGTTACAGTTGTGGAAAGTTCATTTCCTTTAAAATGGGCATATCTTCACCAGCATTTACTGATTTGTCTGTTTGCAGAAAGTCACAAAAACTACTGGATCAACCTTAATCAAACTTTGTCAAAATTAGACTTTGGCCTAGGCTTCATTCCATTAAACTTTGGTGCAGATCTGTCTCGTAGATCTGGATCTGTTCAGTGAGGTGAAAAAACTACGGTCCTAATTTTAATGAAACTTGGTGAAAAGATAGGTTGTGGGCCAAAGACATGCCAATTAAACTGTAGAACATATTCATGGTGTGGATCTGGACCCATGGGATTGTACATGATCTGTGCAGCAAGATTATGTAAAAACCATTGAAACAATTTTTATGAAACTGGATGGAATGTAGTCCAAAGAAGAACCATTAAATTTTGGTGGGATCTAGGTGCAGGGTTAGAGATTATGCAAGTCTACCGAACCAGTTTTAGCAAAACTTGGTGAAAAATGGGAATGTGGTCTAACGACAAACATGATAGACTAAGGCGCACCTTTGGATCAAAAGGCAGATACAGGATCTATTTGATCTTTGTGCAGGACTTTGCTCTCCAGAGAGCCAGTCTAGTTGTGACTTTTTTCATCTGTCAAATCAGGCCACTTGTTTTTAGCAAGGAATGCCTTACATCTGACCATAGAAGGGGGCAAGGTTAAAAAGTGGTAGAATTGCTGATATAAAAAGTTGTTTTACTTGCATTGTATTAAGCATATTTTGTGAGCAAAATGTCATTATTGCAGTGTTTACGGGAGTGTCGCAAAGCAGTGTCTGAGGCTTTTGGAATAATGGAACTGGATCTGGAACTCAGCATGGGAATGTCTCAGGATTTCGAGCATGCTGTGAGTCTCCTTTCTTTTGCGGGAATGAACATATGCTCCTTTCCATGTTTTTTTGTTTGCGTGATGTGTGTTACACATTTGGTCAGAGCAGACTTCTACAGCATGAAATATTAAGAGTAATGAGTTGGTGAGTTTGAAAAAAATTGGAAATATATTATTCAGTCTTTGGCTGAAAGTCATGTTGGTATTTTTTTTTTAATAAGCCAGCTGATCATGAAGGCAACTTCAGGGTAAAAGTTTGAAGAATTTTGATGGTTTAAGTGTTCTTCACTTTAAGATACAAGTAAAACCTTCTCTATGGACAAGTATTCATGCGCCTTCACTTACTTACATGAGCTCACTCTTAGAGAACTCATGAACACTCACTCCTAGAGAAATGAGCGTGTTTGGCATGAGCGTACATCATACCCATGCTTGCCAAAAGAATACCAAAGTATAAAAGAATATATCACAGTGTTTTAGCTCTGTTGTTTTATATTAGCAGCTTCACAAGAAAGGCAGCCTTATGTTTGGACGATGTGTTTCCAGCACTAAATAATGCATGTTTGTTTCTAGATTGAAGTAGGCAGTACCAATGTGAGAGTTGGCAGCACCATATTTGGAGCAAGACAGTATCCTCCCAGTCAGAGTGCTGCACATCCATCGCTGTCTTCGGGGCCCCAAGCTGGAGGAGACTCTTCGGATCTTGCAGCTGTCAAATGTACTGTTGATGAAACCACCACCGAGCTCAACAACCTGTCTTTTGGAAGCTGATCATGAAAACAGTCTGTGTTCTGTTTCTTTTGGTGAAGGACATTAGTCTGTGTATTTGGTGGTTTGTGAAGAGAATGATGATCAGTGTGATGAGGGAAAAAAAACTGGATTGGGATTATGACAGATTGATTTGAGAGACGAGTACAGTGGCACACCAAGAATTCACTTTAAAAAAGTGGCTGATCATCAGATGCCAGAGGGAGTTTTAGTTTTTGAATATCTGTGTACAGTTTTCAGAACGAAGATGATGGCATACAAAGGAGCTGGGGAAGGGTAGAGAACTGCATTGTATTGGAGACACAAATCCATGATGTGATTGTTTTCCATTCTCTTTTTTTGTTAATAAGGGCTTTTATACTTTTGTGCTTTAAGTTTGAAACTGTTCTCTTCCCCCGTTTCCCCCATATCTGTCCTTATCAGTATTTCCTAGCCCACAGGAAACACATTACACAGAAGTCCAGTTGTGGTTGTGATTTACAGAAAATGGATGTTTCTTCCATCTTGTGGAAATTTACATTATCATTTGTTATATGGAAAAGAGATTTACATTATCATTTGTTATCTGGTAAAGAGAATCTTTTGTTACTTGATTCGCAAGCCATCTTTTCTATCCCCATGTCACAAAAAAATGTAATGCCTTCTTTTTGGTCTTGAAGGGAACGTTTGTTTCTTTACCGTGTTAAAAGGCTTTGTAAATATTTATCCAGTAAATGATTGAACTGGATGCTTGAATGAACCATTATTTGGAAGCATGTGAATTATCTTTGACGCAGGCATTGATTTGCAGATGGGTACATGGAACATGTGCGTCTGAATGAATTGATATGTACACATTTTGACTGGTATGACAGCATAAAATGGATTAAGATTTTTTCTTGTCATTGCTTTGTCTTATGAAATCATTGTCCTTATGTGAAAAGAAAAATATTGATAAAGACTGTGTTTCGCTTTTTTCATTTTCTTGTTCTCACCTTCCTTGCCTTGTCCAGAAGTGTTGTTCTAATGCTGCTCATTTCAGTTCCATATACACAGTAACAGTTAGGTTTGTCCCGTTACAACTACTGCACTGGCAGTCCATCAAGAGCAATCAATATCCAGTCGTCAGAAGGCAAGTCACAAAAGACGCACAGCACTGCTGCCAGCTCACTTCAGTGGTTTTTGGTAGTGCCTGTTCCGATCCAGCAGACGCAGGACACAACCTATTAAGCCCGCTAATGACCACGATGGCTTGGTCATGGAGCCAGTGGGAGTGTGGTGTCCATAATAGGAGAGCATTACCATGTCCATCCAATTACAGTTCCCATGAACTTGCCATACCACCGACTATGAAATTAATCCAACTGGGCATGGGCAAGGAAATGAAATTAAAGTCACCATAAGAGGAGGACATAAAAGAACATAGCATTTGAGACTTGGTCATACTAATGAAAAAAAGAGATCATGATCCACCACGAATCTCTTGAGACATTAAACTTAAAAGTCTTGGAGTGTTGGACATGCCAGCCATTCCACTTAATTCACTGCCGCCAGAAAAATTACCATCTGGAATGTGTTGATATAAATTCCCAATGAAAATGTTCAGTGCAGAATTTCCTGCAGGCAGGGATATAATCCATAACCCAGTGCTTTTTCTGACATGTAGCGGTGGTGGGAGCATATCTGATTGGTCAAGTCTTGTTCACACAAAGAATTATCACAACGGCATAAAAGTTTCACTTTTATTATTACACAGAAGATAATACACAATTTACAGAACATAACACTGAGGGTAGCCAGTGAATGAACAAATGAAGTATGTGGGGAATAACAGACAACATGATAATGGGGATGGATTTCCACCAAAATAAATGGCACCTTCATAAATAAGGAACTAATATCTCACAACACTAAGTATGACTGAAAGAGATACAGAAGTGTATTTAAAAACATGTAACACATTTTTGTTCTATTTGGTAACATTTTCTATTCATCACAATCGTAAAACTTCAAAACCATGTTGATTCCTGTGTGTAATGGGATGATGACAGTGAATGAGGGTTGATCATCTAGATCTGGGTCAAGAGAGTTCAAATTTCCACAGGAGACCAGTCTCAAAGTAAGTAAGGAGAAAAAAAAAGTCTGAGACTGATATGAAATGACAGCTTAAACAATGACATTGGACACAATTTAACATAGAAAATGAGAACTTGCCCGTACTGTCGCATATCATACAACCAACATTTCCTTCATCACAAATAGCCACCCATCTTCAAGATGGCATGACTACTTTCTTGTACAGTGACTGGTACAACAGGGTACAGACTTTCCATCTTTCTCAATTTAATCACAGCATTCTCATGACAACTTCCTTGGTGTTTGTAATCGATGGCATCAATTCACTGGTATACATGGGCATATCATCAATGACTATATGCTTTCAGAAAAAAAGGCTTCAAGAACCCTGTATTTCTGTTCATTTACTTTGAACTTTATTTGCCACTGACTCCACACTTCAGCCTGCACTAAAGACGCAGAGCATACAGAAAGTACTGCTGTGGATGCAGAGTATACAGAAAATTTCCTTTTTGGCTAACAATGCTGTCTGGACATGTAAAGAACATTCAACACCAAGGCTTTTTATTATCACCCAACACTGTGAAAAGACAAGTTGATATTCTACATTAGTACCTTCTGTTCCAAATTCTTGGTTTCTGGAACAACAAATGTTCCAACAATTTGCACTTGTCATTTTCCTTTATTTTTAGTTTGGTTATGAAATCTTAGACGAAGGTTTGTGACACAATGGTGAGTTAAAATAGTTGTGCAGCTCTCTTCACACTCAACAATACAACAGAGGAAATAATGGGTGATGCAAACAATGGAGACAAAGACTTGGACGCAAAAAATGACAATACTGGCAGATGTGTATACTTTTAGCAATGATGTTGTGATAGATGCATGCATCTTTGAATTTGCTCACGATGATGTGACGCTTGCGGATGGTAACTCTATGCTCAAGCACACAGCGTGGTTCTCAAGCAAGGCAAAGCAGGTAAATTAAACAAAACAAAATGCAGATAAAGTCTGATAAAACATCTCCAACATTATCTGAAGCAGAAAGAGTGCATCAAAATGGGAAATACCTTTATTTCTTTATGTGTGAAATCGTATGGTAATGTTTTAAAGGAGCACTTCAGATGTTCAAAGACAGCTCAAGTTACCTGCAGCAAATGGGTTTAAACAAATTGCTGATAGCTACAGAGCATCCTACATTTCACTGGCTTTTCGCAGGGATATTTCCAATGACACATCTATTGCTGGTCAAGAGAAGGTACTTTAAAATATACCTGCACGAAATCATGGATGTACTATTTGTGCAGCAAATAAGGGGCAAACATGTTTGATATGAAGCGAGAGGTCGGGGGCATGTGAAACTAAGCAATGATGTGCCCAACCAGGGGGTCAGGCGTCAAGAGTTTAAACACCATTTGGGACTGATCAAAAACTTCTTTCAAAATCAGAGATACAAACCTACATAAGAAATTATGACAGGTTTTAAATTACTTGAGACCTACCTGTTTTGCAAAAAGCACTTCTCACGCAAATCATTGAAAAGAACAACAAACGTACAATGTCCAACCAACTCTAAAAAAAACTAAACTCTTATTAATATTTTGGAGGTGAAACACTGGTGTTCAGAGACACCAATACATGCAGAGACTTCTGTCTCCAAGCCTCCAAGGGCTAAATACTTTACAAATAAGATGTTCTTAAGGACATGCAAAACAAACATTCATGAGTAACCTTTGTATATATGTGTTAAGAACTCTACAGAAGAAATCTGTCGTCCATTTTTTGGACTCTGAGGAGTTCACTTATTTACAATCTGGTTCTGTCTCTCATTTATTTGCCTTCTTTTTGTTTTGTTTGTTTTTGTTTTGTTGGCTGGTTCTTTTTTCAAAGACAGAGATAAAAGTGAATAACATAGAAAACCATCAACACAAGATGCAAAGTACCTATAACATGTAGAGAAAGAATACAAATTATGCTGACAATTATATACACAAGTAACAAGGAATACAGACATGTATACAAGAAACTTGGCAGCTCCTGTCTCTGGAAACCTATGTGGTCAACTACTTCAAAATCTGAACCAGACCCACTTTTCAATAGCCTCTTCCTCAGGTCATTTGAACTGGGTCAAAAACGAAGTGGAAAACGTTCACAAGAATTAAGCATTTTTCTTACCTATTGTGTGTGAGGAAAATGCTCTTCCTTCCTACCCGCCTAGCTTGACATGAAAAGAACAAAAAAAGGGTGGAGAAAAGTGCACAGACAGTAGGAAGAAAATGAAACGCGCCATACATGAAGGAAAGGGGTAGATATTTAAACATAGTAACAATTCCACTTGGGTTAAATAATGACAATATCAATATGAAAAATGAATGGAATGTACTGAATACTACCAATTTTACTTTATCCTTGGCTTACATTTTCATATCCTTGACTTGCATTAAAAGCATCATACTGTGGCAAAAAAACGTCACCTGTACTCCATCCCATTTCACAAAAGTATTGTGACCTTGCTTTCTTTCATTATGAAATAAAGCACAAAATACGGATCATTAAAACAGTTATATCTATGGAGAGGAGGAGTTATTAATTACTAACTTTGAAGTGGGTGAATATGTTAAATATGAAAATTTACACACTGTACAGATTGTTCAAGGAAAAAAAATGATTCTGATCAGACTTAATGTTTAACGATAAGAGAGATTCTGATCAGATTCATGTTTAACGATAAGAAACTGTGTACCTGGATATTTTTCTAGAGGCATACCTGGAGACTCAATCTTTTATTTTAATTTTTTTTTTTTAAGATGAAGACGCTGATGAAAGAAGACAAGACTTATCAAGGTGAGCACTGCCTCTTAATGAAATCTTTACAATCTGCCAACTCAAGAGCTGGTATTTTCAATGTGACAATAGTTGAAGTTGAAATATTATAACTGGTACCAACTTTTATCATACTCTGCTGAAAGCTGAGCCTAGCAATTACATAAACACACACACAAAATAAGATTAAGATGCAGATGCATACACAATTTCTGAAATTTAAAGAACAAAAAAGTATGAATGAAGTACAGCGTATCAGTAGTCCTCTACCTTTCCTCAAGCTCATACTGCGAAGCAAGCTTCTCAATTAGCAATACAAAACTACCTGATAATTCCTCTAAATTCAGCATGCATGTGTGATCCTTACTTGAAAACATCAAAACTGTTAAGCTAATACTGTTGCAGCACTCCGCTCATGTAAATAGCTTGTGCAACTGTGAACAGCAAAATACAAAAGCATAGAGGGTGGGAAATTGGGGGTTTCCAAATTTTCATCCACGTCTTAACTATTCCACTCTATATCGATAATCTCTGTAGACCACCTTCTCATATGTATTTCTTTGATAAAAGTTATTGCACAGTGAAATCAGCATATCATAATACAGTGCTGAATAGCACAAACATTAATCAATAATATAACGTTTTATCTAGGTCATCCACCAAACTCCTAGGAGACAATGTTCTTTCCGATAACCATATTTCATCTATCATTTTCTTCAACATATCATGATTTTGTTAACTTGTTGGAGAGAGAAAAGCTGACAAGACCTTTGAGGTATGTGAAAATCAAATGCCATGTATAACTAACAGGTCAAATCAAAGCGTCAGTCCCACGCAGTTACTCTCACTGCACATGTTTTCACGAACATGGCCCACCAGAAATCCAACGGTGCACACAGAAAGCCACGAATTTCCTCCCTACCAGGACTACCAGTTACATCTGACTTAACAAAATCCTGATTTTCAACCTGTGCTGAGACAGCACCATACAAAGACATGGGCATGGTGAGAACGGGGACGACAGTTGAGCACAACACTGACTGGGAGGAAACTGAAGCAGGGTGAGGAGAATTGGCTGCACATCAACTGATCATGATGGTGGGTAGTGGAGAGATGAAGTTCACAGTCTGGAGCAGACTGGGGATCATCGATGCTGCTGCTCTGGCAAAATGCAGATTTCCAGCTGATGCCTTGTCAAGGAGGTAATCTGAACATGGCTAGAGACAGATAAACACTGCTTAAAGGCTACTATGAACAAATGTTTACAGGGCAGCAACAATGAAATGCCAAAATCATTTTGACACACACATCCACCCGTCCTCCACCTCTGCTCCCACACTACACACATCATACGCATGTATATACCCCCCCCCCTTCCCCCATGCCAGCAACCATGATGAAAATCACAGCAGTTGTACTGAAAATGAAAAAAGTTCAAACAATGCAAGTAAAAAATGAACTCAATGTATACTGCTGTTATCTGGGAACTGCACATGTGCAACCAAGTCATACAATCTACAGATCAAAGGATACCACTCTCAGACCTCTCTCTGCAGGGTTCACGATCATCAAACCCTGGTCCACGTACACTGTCTTGTTCTGCTCATCGATGTAGCGTGCAACACGTTTCAAGCACTGAAAGTAACAACATATACTACACTGAATTACAAAATGCAGCAAATATGAGGACTCACTTAAAACCGTCTTCTTTCAATTTGGATTACACTCTACTCCAGATCATTGCTGATGACCAGTCAGTATTTGTGTGTTCATGCTAGTGTATGTACAAAAAGAGACATACAAAATAAGAACGGTGACCTCAAGGGGACTTGAAGGCCTAAAGGGGAATGGAAAATGCTATATGGACATGCTTTAACTTTAATGGTGCTGTAACTTAGGGATTGTCTTCTCCTTTCTTCTGTGTATTTGAATGGTGATATAAAACAAGTAATGTATAGATTCTCCCCATTTGCCAGTCCTCTCTCTTCTCTCGCTGAGTAAGGAGTAACACATGTTACATGATGTACCATTAACAGTCTAGTTTAGGTCCAGAGTATTGTACTGTACAACTTCATTGTCACTACAGATTTCACTGTGCAAAATTTCCCTGTATGAAATTTTTATTATCCTCCCCTTATGATAATCCTTCCCTGTGGTAAGTGTAATGCTAGCCATGAAAGTCCTTTCTGCAAATCTTTCTGCTTGCCAGGCCAGTGGATGTCTGTACAGAATTAAATCAGGAATAATTTGTAGCCATGCCTTCTTTAATGTGTGCTCAGTGCAAGGTGTACATAGGAAGGACTGTCATCTGAAGGACCATCACTCAAACCGCCACTTCATATTTACAGGTTTCATCTTGATTAAAACTAACAACAAATCCCACCTTTTAAGACCCACTTGGACAAAAATTTCCGAAATCAACACATAACAAAGACTGTTTATAGTCACACTTGTTTGTAAGTCTCATTAAAAACAAATATTTGCAAATAACACTCCTTTATTTCAGAGTATGTGCTATTCACACATCATAATGCTGTTATTGGCAAGGTC
>LFLW010005915.1:388-10650 GCA_001262575.1 Conus tribblei | reverse complement strand
TAGCGACATCTCATTTTTCAATATTCTACAACTGAAAAAAAAAAAATGGGGTGCATCATATCTGACAGGACATGGGTGGACGTAGTTGTGATGAAAACCATGCGTGTCTGCTGGGCTATGGAAAAAAGCTTAATACAAACAACTTCAAACAGCTTCTTTCTAATACAGTAATTTCTGTGAACGTGTTATATCCTAATGTCCATTTGTGGATCCTCAGTTTTCACTTCTTCAGTTTTTGCGGACATGGCAGTTACAAGGAAAAGAAATGATTCAGTTTGTTTTTGTGTGTCTCTTCGTTTGTTTTTCTATTTGTTTATTTTTTGTTCTTTTTCTTTTTTTTTTGACGTTGTATGCAGGCTAGGCTTACAGTATAACCATTCTGAAAGATTACAGAAGCATGATTTGTCCACGAATTTTTTTTTCTTCATGATTATTCTGACAGGCATTTCACAGTATGATTTGTGCGAAAAGGGGGCACGTGGCCAAACGTATTCAGTTACTATCCTGTGGTTTCGTATTGCCCGTGTAGAGCGAACTTCCCGTCTGTGTATTGTTCCCCGTACTGACAAGTCATAAATTTTCTTGTTCGCAGATTGTTTCTGTGGCTCTTGTAATATGTGTTTTTAGAATGTTATGTATGTTTGTTTGCGTGCGTGTTTGTGAGTTCGTGTAAACGCGTGGTGTACGTCTGGTTGTGTCTGTCTTGTGTGTTCATGGTCTTTGAAAGAGTCTTATAAATGTTTCATTTTTCGATTTTTTTCCTCAGTACTGTCACAGGTGTTCAGCTGTGTGTCATCAGAAAGCGCACACTTGTTCCATCCTGGAGAATTCATGTTTGGGGGTTTAAGTCTCACCTTTCTGTCGCTCGTGTCTTGAACGTTTAACTGACAGAATGAAAACACAATGAAAGACGGGGGTGGGGAAAGCAATCGGTGTGAAAGGGGCGTTTCAGCTTCCATAGATACTAATGCTGTTCAGTCAACAGATAAGCAGCAAAGTATCCATATTTGTACTGACTCTTTTTGTCATTCGTTTGATTTGTGTGTACTTTATGGGGGGAAAACGCTTCAGGTGAGTATGAGAAGGGTCCCTGTAGTCCAACATGGATGAAGCCGTGCATGCCGTCATTGGCGTTCTCCTGTGTTGTCCGAGTGTGTGGTTGTGGGTGTGAGTGTGTGGGTGGCATGGAATGGCAAAGCATGGCATTGTTGCTTTGTTGTGTGCTGGCAGCTGTGTCGCCTGCTGCTGTACGTGATGGATGGGGATGGTGATGACGTTGTTGATCATGGTGATGATGAGGATGATTAGGATTCATGACTAGAACGATGATTGTAATGTTTTTTCGAGACAGGCTGTTATTTCTATGATGAAAATAGTGATGATGATGATCTGATGCATATGAGAGAACAATGTTTGCTGTTTAAATCTGCTAGGCTAGCTTCATGATATGTTTGGAAAAAGATAAAGAGTCTTGATTAATAATGCATGTTAAATCAAAGATGGTAAGTTCAGAAAGACAGTTACGAAATGCAGACAATTTCCTTATGGCGACAGTTACCAATAACTGATATTGGCATAATAGCGTATTTTTTTCTATCGGTCATTCTGTGATCAGCTGTTGAATGAATACTGAATACGAATCGGTATTTGGAACATTTGATTTCCATGTTCAAGTTAAAGACTGTTTACAGAGAGCAGAGTAAAATGCCAAGATCACGTTTTCACCCGCGGTATTTGTTTTTTTCTTGTTTCTTTTTTTGTTGTTGTTGTTGTTGGTTTGTCTCTTAGAATGATTCGAAAACTGCTAAACCTTTTTTCAACCAAACAGAATCCTCAGAAATCGTATCTGGCCCACGAACAAAACTGTAAGAATTTGGGGCGGGGTAGAGGAGGATTCCGTTACGCATATCTGGATCAAAAGATGATCTTTAGACCTTTTCTTTTATTACATATCTAACCTGCTTCACGAGAAAGTAAAAAGAAGAAGAAAAAAAAGTGTATGCAGACGACACAAACAGTGACCTAAAATGGTTTCAAGTTTGTTTTAAAAGATGACGACACATGCAAGTTAAAGTGACATGTGCTCCAGCTAATCCAGCGAACTCGCAGCGTTGAGTAAAATCTTGATGGTCTGAATATCTGTCTATCGAGACATTTTCAGAGGACTTTGTGGAGCTCTGCGCTATCCCGGGTGCCCTTCTACTAGTCTATCGTGATATTTGACGAATGTTTTTTTTTAATTGTACGTTTTTAACAGTAGGAGATATGAGTTGGAGAGATGTTCTGTCCAAAGCTAGTGAGGGACACACAATTCACAGGACACGAAAGTAAGAGAGTGTGTTTTTGTTCTTTTACGCAGATTTCATGTATGTTATGTAAAATGTTGGGTCGCTGTTGATCTGTTGATAAGTGTGCTGGACTATCGTTGAGTGTTGGAGAATGCGTAACACTGTTGCACGTTGCATGTGCTAATGTGTGAAGCATATGGTTTTGCAATGTCAGTGTGTACGTATCGATAGCGGACAGGATTACACAATGATAACCTTGCCACGAACAGTGTGCCTTTATTAGTACACCTAGGTCTGTGTGTACCTGCATCCAGATTTAACACGAGAACACGCACGCGTTGAACATGGACTCATACACGTGAAAGTATCGACTCAGCCTCTCTCTGTCTCTCTCTCTGTCTGTCTGTCTGTCTGTCTCTCTCTCTCTCTCTCTCTCTCTCGCACGCGCAAACACACTCACGCACACACGCGCACCCCGCGTGCCAGCGCGCGCGCACACACACACACACACACACACACACGCACGCACGCATACATGCGCTCGCGCGCGCAAACACGTTCGCCCGCATGCATGTACGCACACATGCACGCACACATCACACACATACTCGCACGCGAGCGCACACAAACTTGAGCGTACGTACACGTACACACACATTGAAACAGTCGCAAGCGCAGGCGCCCGTGCGGACACTCGTATACAGAGAAATAAACATCACAGAGAAATAAACATAGGCAAATGAAAGGTCGCCATTTCACAAGTATGATTTATAAGGTGTGTTTTCATACGTGTTCCATTCGAAGCTTAGCAGTGACACCAGCATCTTCAGAGAATCCGAGTACATCAGGCCAGACAGTTTGTACCAAAAGCAAAGTTTTTTTTATACTTTTTTAAAAAGTTTGGAACAGTACCAAGTCACCCAAAACCAAGCAGCTAGGTGTATAACGGTTTAATTTTAGCAATAATTTCAAAAACTTCATCTGTGGTCTTTCCCGTGACTGTAAGGAGTCTCATGACCATATGTCACTCCTGTACAATAAGATGGAATGGATACATTTTTCAAAGTACTCAAGTAAATAAAAAATACTGGGTACATCAGTCTAGGACATTTCTGTAATTATGCAAGTTGTCAGCCGAAGTAGCATGTTTTTTCTAGCGTTANGAATGGATACATTTTTCAAAGTACTCAAGTAAATAAAAAATACTGAGTACATCAGTCTAGGACATTTCTGTAATTATGCAAGTTGTCAGCCGAAGTAGCATGTTTTTTCTAGCGTTTTTAAATGCATTACTGACAAATGAAGATAATCTCAAGATATTTGTAGCCCCCAGTGAATTGCCGTTTCCTGCCATCAAATCTGAATTGAGATTGCTTTCGTTTTTGTTTCCAGAAAGAAATGGGTATGAATAATGTCATCGGCATTTATTTTCAGGCCAAAGGTATCACAGTATTCTGCCATGGCATCTAGCACATGTTGCATGTTCTTCTTGGTCTCGGACAACACAGCTCTGTCATCAGCATACAGCAGTGAAAATAGATGTGCAGAATATCCAGATTAAAAAAAAAGTGCAGATGATAGGTTTGAATCTTCTTTGTAGTGACCAATGTTTAATTTGAGAAATGTTGAAAACACAATAGGAGACCAGTTTTCACCTTGCTAAACTCCCACATTGCAGCTGAAGAACTAAGAGAACCTTTGCGAAGTTATGACATACGACTTAGCTTTCCAGCTGCCAGTCACAAACAGGTTGAGGTTATTGAGACGCAAGACCAGCATTGGGTTACTTTTGACTCAGTGTCGGAAAGTAATTTTCTCTTTGCCGCCAAAATACGTTTTCCCCGCTTAGTCAGTGAGTACAATAAAGACAGAACAAGTATGGGTCAAATTGTATCCCTTTATCTGTGTGTCTTGTTATTAAAAAAAAAGAAAACGGAAGAACTCATACATACGCATGCGCGCGCTCACTAATAAACATGCACACACTGACATGTACGCCGGCGTGCGCGCTCACTCAAATACACGCACGCATGTATACACGTATACTCATATATGCAGACACACACAAATACACATACGCTATTTTTACTAAACATATGTAATACATGTTTCCCGCGTCAAAGCGAACTACCTCTCTCCTCCACATACACAGATAGCAAGTGCTGTAATAATACAAACACTTGCAGTGTGCTTAAATGTTCGTTTTCTTTTCATGTCTGATGAAGGACACGACTCATTTTGTTTTTATCAATGAATAATGCACACTCTTACAAAAATACTCATAAATGTTGCAAGGAAACGTGGTTTTCTCGTGGCAATTAAAGCAATTGCAATTCGACAAAAAAAAGACAATAGATACTTGAAGCTTAGGTCAGTCTTAATCTTGTTCATTTTAGTATTTATTCAAATAGATCGATAGACAGATGTGTACGTACATGAATATATATATATATATATATATATATGTGTGTGTGTGTGTGTGTGTGTGTGTGTGTGTGTGTGTGTGTGTATGCATTAGGCGTGTGTGCGTGCCAACGCGCACGTTTTTTGTGTGTGTGTGTTTACGATATTTACATCACGGCAGAACAAGATGGATGATTTTTTTTTCTTGCAGTGGCCGTATATTGCTTATTCGTGGCTTTCATTTACATGCGCTTTTTCTGGCTTATTGTTTTTGTGTTTGTCACTAATGAGGATTCACCTCTCGTGCAAACATTTTTGGATTTTGGAAGTTTGACATCACGTCTGGTTTGAACGAAAACAGCCTGGATTATTCTGCTTCAACTGGGTTTGAAACACCGAGTAGAAATTGAATAATTCTAATTTTTTTTTTTTTTTTTTGTACAATGACTTGATACTGTGTCATATCAATGCGAACAATTACGCGTGTAGTGTTCATGTTGACCAGTAGTTATCGTCGCAGGTGTGTAGTTAGTCTTCAGCACTGCGTAGAGATTTGTGACGAGTTCCCACGACTCCAGGGACTTGCATGTATTGCCTCTCTGGTGCCGGTTGTGGCTCTCAGGTTTAGTTCTTGAATGCCTTTAAGTTGTCGCCCTGGACCTGAGTTCATCGTCACATCCACCCTAGCTTTGCTTCGTGTTGTGTTTTGCGTAGCGGACCCAAGGGTGTGTGTGTGTGTGTGTCAGCGTGTGTGTGTGTGTGTGCGCGTGTGTGTGTTGTGAGTGCTGGTCAGATGGCGAGATCCGAGGTGGTGTGGCAAGTCTTCAGACTGCCGTGTTGTTGGAGGCCTTACTGGCTGTTCTGTCTGACACGGGTAGTGGTGTGATCCTTGGGCCCAGGTGTTTCACGTCACCTTTCCAGATTAGTTCCTTGGGTTGTTGTTTAGTTAGATTCTCCCCGTATGATCTGTGGCACCAATTCGCCTTGTGTTAGCTCTGCGGTCTGAACACGAGATCGTTGTTTTTTTTCTTTTAGTTCTCCGTCCCTATGTTTCACGTAGTTTTCATTCCACTGAGCCCATAGAGGTTTTTTCCCCCTTGAATTTACTCTACCCTCATCAGACATCCACATTTCCCCTTATTATTTTCTCCACACCTAAAGCCTTCTGCTTGTTTCTGACTAAACATCGCTGATCATATCCACTCTGACCACTCTAAGGTGAACCTTCTCTCAGAAGAGTTCTTTTCATATCCTTTTTTACTCTTCTTCTTTTCTTTAGTCTTTCTGTTTCTTCTGTGTAAATCCTTTCAGTTATGAAGTATTCTGATTCTGTTTCAGTATGTACTCTTCCCTTAGTTTTTTCCATCTTTTGTCATCTTTATTGTTTCATTACCGTTTCAGCTTTGTTTGTTTGATTTCTTTTCGGCCATCCAATTCTCTTTTTTGTACTTTACCAACCTCAACATTGTCAGTTTTTCATTCATTTTGTTTATCAACGGTTCAGTCTTTAAGTGTGTGTGTGCTAACATTTCCTTTTATTTGATTTTCAGTTATGTTCATTTGGTTCTGTCTTTTTTCCCATTTATTTCTTCAATGGAATCTCTGTTCTGTCCAAAATATCTGTATCACTCGATGTTGTTTTCTGCTTTTTTTTTTTCTTTTTTTTTTTGTCTGCCAACATTCGTCTTTCAAAAACTTGTCCCCTCATCTGCTCCTTTCTTCCATGTTATTTTATTTTCATCAAGACCTTTACGTATGTGGTCATTATCATTCTGTTGGAAATATGCTGACTTGATCATGTTTTGTCTTTGGTAATGTTTGTTAATCTGACCCAAGTTTTCTTGGTTTAATTGTCACTCACGCATGCTGATGATTGGTTGTAAAATGGTGGATTTACTTTGTATTTGATATCCCAGTACTTACTTTACCTGCTATGTGGTATTACGCTTTTTTTTTTCAACATGTTGTTGAATGTTCTTTGAAATACATATTTTATTGTAACCGAAATATTGGCTGCTGTGTTTGTGGAGTTAATACTTTAGGAGTTCATTTCCATCCAAAATATCGATTTTGACTTGATCATGATATCAGATTTGGTATTGTTTTCCCTTTGTGCCCAATGGACTAATCATTCTTGTCCATTTGTGTTTGTTTGTTAACCACCACCCCCATGCCCCTATCCAGCCCCACCTTTATTCTATGAATTGGTGGTATAGTTGTGCATTTTACCGTGTTCCTGTTCCCATGCCGCAACATTATAATTTTATTGGCTTCCTTGTCCTGCCTTCTTCTAGTGTTCTCATTTAACACATATCCTTCCAGTTCTGGTTCGTTTCGTCATTTTTCATAATTGTATTTCATAATCACTATTTCATCACATGTCTTTTTAGTTTTGTTCGCTCACTGTGTTTTGTTTGAGCCATCGAAACTGTGTGGCGCGTAAAAAGGCTGGTAATCTATGGTCAGGGAAAGAATACTTATATTCAGGTCTAACGTCCGCATTCACCTCAGGTGATACGGCAGACGGGAGAACTGGGGATTGGGGACCGATCTAACACTACACTAACACTGACACCTCCAGAAAGACAACACGTTAAGACGGGCAGTGCGGATGGCAGTTTTTAGCGGGGCGCCAGCGGGATTCGCAGTGCATAACGTTTGACTGTGAACTCGGATCTAGACCACTGCACTGAAGGATTAACACCAGACAGTGTAATCATTTGCCAGCTGTATGTGGTATGTGACAGAAAAAGAACTACAGGAGATAATGCAGTAACATGTAGATGGCCAGTCGGATATGGAGAGGAAGAGAACAATAAGAAAAAGCGTTATTGTATCAAAATCGTTTGTAACATGTTGGGCGGGAAAGAACAGGACAACGCTGATGTCAATGCCTCGTTGCGTTGAAGCAGTAAAGGTTAGGATTGAGCAGTGTAATTTCATGGGAATGGATAATGTGTATATGAAAAAATTGTGTCTAAACGGTAACTTGTAAATGGGGCGACCGAAAAGGATAGACCACAGAGCAAAATTCCGTCCAGAAAAAGGGCTAATTGTAAGTCAAGAGAAAAAAAAAGGACTAGACAATGTAATTGTGTGCAACTAGACATTATGGTTGTATTGAGGGCACGAAGGAACTGAACTGGAAATTATAATTACTGATAAGTGGCTCGGTGCTTGTGTAGTAAGAAAGAGCAGGGTTGGACAGTTTGGTTGTATATAAATGGCTGGCAGTATATTTGATCGGAAGGAACAGAACTAGACACTATAGTTGTATGCAAATGGCTAGTTGTAGGCGAGCCTGAAAAGAACAAGACAACAACGCACCATCAGTGTAAATGGCTACTTATACGTGAGGCGGGAAAGAACCCGATGAGAACTTGACGTGAATAGCTCGCTGTAAGTGAGTTTGAAGAGAACAAGACCAGAACGCATGATCAGTATAAATGGATACTTGTATGCATGGCGGGAAAGAACCGAACTAGAACGTGTAATTGATTTTAATGGCTAGTCCTAGGTATGGTTGGAAAGAACGTGAACAAGTGAAATAATTGTTTTAAAGCTGTGAGTTTGCATGTTTATCCTTTTCGGTTAATTAGAAGTACAAATAACACAAGCATACGATTTCCAAAACCTGTCTTGACTGTTTAGACTTTTTAAAAGATATTTTGACTTCGATGTAGTGTTTTCCCTTTGTTTTTACATCATGCAGATCTTTGCTATTGTATTGGGTTGTTCATGGACAAACAGGTAATAAACCGTATGTAAATTGCAATTCGATTTATTGTGAAGAAAACAAATATCTAAATATGCGGAATCTTAAATATAACTTTAATACATATTTGAAACCTTTCTTGCTTTTCCCTGTTTTTGTTTCATTTTGTTTTATTTGTTTGCTGGTATTATTACGGTACCACCAAACTCCACCTGACCCGCTTCTCATCCTTGCGTTTTTGTTTCGAGGTAAAGCTGCTTGTTTGGGGGCTTAGAATTGTGCAGCTTTGCATTAAGGCCTTTTTCTCCTCTTTCTCTGCTTCAAACCAACCTGATCAAGCGTCAGTGTCATGGAATGGGTCTTGTTTCTTGTCTGCTGTGGGGATTTGGGTTTTTTTTGGTTTTTTTCTTTTTGGACTTTCTTAGCTTTAGATAAACAGATTTGGTGTCATTATTATGGGTCGGCTCATCTTTCTCATCTATTGCCTTTATGGGTTTTTTTATGAACTGAATTTGATGTCATTTTTCTGGGTCGGGTCTCCTTTTTATTTATTGTCTGTTTTGCTTTTTTAGCTTTAAATAACTAACTTAGTGTCATTCACATGGACTGGGTTTTTTTTCTCATCTAATGCCCTTATTTGTCTGTCTTAGCTTAACCTGTTTTGGTGTTATTGTGATGGGTCGGGTCCTCTGTCTTAGCTTTATCTGTAGTCATTCAAGGCCTGTTTTAAGTATGCTTGCTCAACTGTAACAGCTTGCTTGCACAGCTGTTAAAAAGACATGACTTTTAGATTTGTTAAAGATAGGATTTCGATTCTTCTAGTTCTGCGTTTCTTGATGTAATCTTCCAGTTTTGCGCATTTTAAGGGTTATTAATGTGGAGAATGGAGACTTAAAATTTCAGCATTTCGGATATCTTTCTTCTGCTGCCCATTTGTTCGATTCTGTCGTCTGTGGTATTGCGTTGGTACGAGACAGGGTTTGGAAACTACAGTGATGGATATTACACCTTTTGTTTTTTCCGGCGCCGGTGCTTCAGGTAATTTTCTATTCCTTGCCGGTCACTTTGTCGTGCTTACGAGTGCTGTGCAAAGTGTCATCTCTGCTGGCTTTGATTCCAGTTCTTCATTCACAGGTTCTCTGTCTTATCTGTACTCAGCATATCCGCTGTCGGTTCCTGTTCTCTCATCAAGACGAGCAGAGGCCTTCTCAAGGTTTAAAGTAACACTGTCGTATCGATTATAAGTCATTTGCTCGGGACAGAAATTACACATGAACACAAAAATTAATGTTTGCCTTACATTTTCACGATATCCGGTTTTTCAGCTTGGTGTTGGTCAGTTATCAAAATTTCTACCTGGTGACTAGTATGGGACATTTTTGGCCAGAAAACATCGAGTGTGTGACTGGGTGACAAATTTTCAGTTTCCCAGTTACTGTCAGCTGCAGTTGCGTTTGAATATTCTGTGTAGTCTTGCCCCTACCCCCCTTCCTCCTCATCCTCCCTCGTTGTTTCTGTCTTGTTTGTTTCCCGAATGNCCCAGTTACTGTCAGCTGCAGTTGCGTTTGAATATTCTGTGTAGTATTGTCTTTCTTGCCCCTACCCCCCTTCCTCCTCATCCTCCCTCGTTGTTTCTGTTTTGTTTGTTTCCCGAATTTACCCTTTGAGCTTTGTCCAGGCTCTTTTCATTTGAGGAATCATGTAAAGATCATGGAGAGTTTGCTTTCATTTTGCGATTGGCAATCAGTCTCATACTTACCTCCATCCGCTTTTATCTTGTATATTTTGTTGTTTTTTCCCCCCGTCTCGGTTCGGTTTTTTGCCCTTCCCTTTTCCCAACCCAGTGGCCCACCTCA
>LFLW010003981.1:5650-20274 GCA_001262575.1 Conus tribblei | reverse complement strand
TTTCTCTTTTTCTGTAGCCATCTTTCTGTCTGCTTTCCTAGTCTTTCTGCGTATATTTTTGTTTATGAGGTCTCAGCTTGTGTAACCCATGAAATCTCAGCTTCTGTTGTCTAGGCTGCTGTATTCTGGTAGCTAGATAGTGTGGATTTGTTTGTTGATGGTGATTCTTTTTGTGTGTGTGTTATGATTACAATTTTCAGGATCGTGATAATGTGATGCTAACATGTTCAAAAGCATGATATTTGTCATGCGAGATCACACCATATTACTGCTGAATGAGCTTCACTAGTTGCCTGTTAAATGTCAACATCAGTGCTGGCAGGTTACTCTTGCCTTCATTTCTTTGATGGTTCTCCTTCACCATAGCTGTTCCCCGTGCTCTGCGCATACCACTCATCACATACCCTCCACTCCTCCTGTCAGAAACTGCTGAAGATCCCAAAGCAAAGTCTGAAGTCATTTGGTCAGCATTCTTCGAGTTTTGCCGCCCTAGTTTGGAATTCACTGTCTGCCAGTTCATGAAATCTGCCCAGCTTGCCTATTTTTCAGCCAAGCATTTCTTGACAGTATTGTGTTTACAAATGTATACCTTGTTTATGATAATGTTATGCTGATGACATTCAGGATCATGATAATGTCATGCTGACATGTTCAGAATCATGTTTATGTGATGATGGAAGTGTTCAGGATCATGATAGTGTGATAAGGATAGTGCTCAGAGTCATGATCATGGCATGCTGACATGTTTAGGATCATTATTAATGTGGTGGTGACAATATATTTTATCATGATGATGTCATGCTGACATGTTCAGGATTATGAATAAAATATGCTGATATATTCAGGATTATGATGATATATTGCTGACAGTGTTCAGGATCATAATGATACCATACTGACATGTTCAGGATCATGATTGTGTCATCAGGATCAAGATGATATATAAGGCTGACAGGTTCAGGACCATGTATTGTCATCAGGATCATGATAAAACATAAGGCTGACAGGTTCAAGATCATAATGATGTAATGCTGACAATGTTCAGGATCGGGCAGAGCTGGTGAAGAAGGAGAAGCAGGAACGAGAAGACAGGAAGCTGGCAAAGAAGTATGGCAACTGTGCCAATGGGGAGAGGTGAGCCGATCGTTCCCCTGGCCATGTTGTGACCTCTGTCAACATAGATAGCTTCCCCTGTTTCTGGGAGACCTTTACTAATAACTCTACTTTTCTGTGATTCTTTTTTATACAGGTTTTTTTTTTTTGTTTCATTTCTATCATCTTCTGTTTTTCTGCCTTTGTGGACCATTCTCCTGTGGTTGTTCTGGAAATTCTTTTACACTTATTTCTGGTCATGCCAGCTTTTTTTTTTTTTGTTTTAATCTGGCTGCTAGGTAGTGAAAACTGTACATGCTGTCCATTCTTCAGAGTCTGTTTGCCTTTGTGGTCTTTTTATATTTTTGTTTAATTTTTTTATAACATTTAAATGTTTTTCATTCATTTATTTTTTTAACAATTTTTTCTACACTTGAGAGTGATAATCAAAACAGACTCTGGTGCTCTCAGCACAGCCTAGTTATTTGCCTTAAGAATGTCAGTAGTGAACCTACCAAGGTTCATTTTTTTTGTTTGTTTGTTTTGTTAAGCTTTTATTTTCACCAAATTTTCACCAAGATGTAACCTTTCTTTTTCAGGATGTGACCTTTATTCCACATACAAATCTTGACAGCTACGAAAAGGCCCTGTGCAGTGGGCGGGATTATAATAAGAAAATTTATGGAACTGATGTGAGCTGACTACTACACTGACATGATTCCATCGAAATTTCTCCCAGCTTACCCCCTAATCAAAAAGAAAAGTCCAGCATCAAGTAGGCAGATGTTAACTGTCATTTTTCAAAATGTGGTATCCTTCTAAGTAGATATCAGCAGAGAATGAGAAATTGGTTCAGTGAAATCAGTGACAGACATAGCGGGTAGGGTTCTGTTTATGTTTACGCAGAACAGGCGTCACAGAACATACTGAAATAACTTGGTGGTAGTGCAGTATCTCCAGTGGTGGGTGGCCTATGTTTGACATGCCACTGATAGTTCCCTGTTGACAGAGTTAGCCTAAGTGTCACCATAAGATGGTCTTAAACTGGAGCTTGTGGTCTTTCAAGTCTTTTCATAAAGGTTTCCTTTTTCTTCAGCTTGAATATGCAGAACGTGAACATGATGGTTCAGATGCACTTTCCTAGAGCAGCAGCAGCGGAGGCCTTGAAGCAGACAAATAATAATGTGGAAAAAGCAATAGATGTGAGTCATTGCATGTATGTTTGTTTTGTATGCGTTTGGCTATGTGTGTGTGTGTGTGTGTGTGTGTGTGTGACAGAGAGGGGGAGAGAAATAATACTATGGAAAAATGGTAGATGCAAGTCAATTTCTATGTGTGCTTATTTGTCAGTGTGTTTGTTTGTCTGTCTGAGTAACAGTATTTAAGTTAAGATATTTTCATCAATGTTTTATTATCAATCTTGTGTGTGTGTGTGTGTGTGTGTGTGTGTGTGTGTGGATGAAAGTACATACACAAAAGGTTGTTATCTGTATGTTGCATGTTCTGTTGTTTTTTTCTGCACATAAAGGCTGATGTGACCGTAATTTCCTTGACGATTGGGAATCCACTTTTAACGATGTTGGTGACAGGTTTGAAGTACTGACAGGCCAAAACTAAATGAATTTCTGCATTATCTATGCACCATGCACACAAATAGTAGATGGACCCCTCTGAACAATCTTCTGGCTAAGGCTACCACTCATAGGGCATCCGTTTTGCCATGCATTTACATAGTGAAGGAGCTCAAATCTTGCAGGCATCTGTATAACTGTTCTGACATATTTTGAATGCGGTTCAATCATGAATCAGTGATTTTGTGATCACCGTTTTTGGTATTACGACAAAGTAAAACCAAATTGGATATGTGTGTGGCATTGTGATTATTCTTTTGGGATTTTTTTGCTCCTTTTTCTCTCTCAGATTTTACAGGAACATCCAGAGCTGCTGGATTTGCCTGATGTTGAGGACAGCAAAACACCTGTGGTTCTGAAGGACACCGACATAGCACAGGTGAGGTGGATGGATGGTGGCTTCAAACCTTTCAGTTCAAGAGATTAGCTTTCGATGTGAAAACAGAATTTTCTTTGGCAGAGTGGCCTCAGAATTTCTTCCCAGTCTGGATTGTTGTTCCTTCAGTGTCTGGGAACAGAAGCTGAATATCTAAAATCATCAGAGGGCACCACTGCCAGACTCTGGCCTTTGTGTGATAGTGCTTGCATTGGGAAGAAGAAAAACATCTTGCTGGCGTTCTTGCTAATCTGAGAGAGCATATTCTTTTCTCATGTGTCTGTTTGACCCAGATTCACAGAATACAACAGCAAAATTTTGTGCTGTTGAATTCAGGCCTGGAAAATTCTGCCCTCCGGTTGTTAAGAACATGTGGCACTATTATGTCTGTGTAAGATGAAATAAGAAAAAAAAAAGAAAATGGAGAGAGTGTGCAAGAAAGAGAAAGATGGAGTGATGTATATGTTTTCTCTCTGGTATCGTCTCAATAAATGACATTTTGTTTTCTACAAAACAGCATTTTGCAAAACCTTGCCTTTCTCGTCTTTTCCCTACAAATTGATTTTATTGTTATACTTTAAGTGCCCAGAAGTATAATTATGTTTATGTTCTTTTATTTATTGATGAGCAGGTGTACCTATTTACTTTGGCCTTTGACCACGTAGGAGAACATGAATGACTAGCATACTCGACTCTGGGTTGTCCTTTCTGCCTCTGTCCTGTTGGTTCCAACCTTCGTCTTCAGCTCTGCCTCAGTGTCCCTTCCCCAGCTGCCTCTGGGTCATCCCCTCTTCTTCCATGTAGGTTCGAAGTCAAAGCCTGATGGCTGATGTTGGAGGCTTCCTGCCAAAGGGAGTGCCTTATTCAGCCCCACTTTTCCCTCTGGATCTGCGTGGTAACTGGCTCTTATACTGCATTTTGTCACAGCTCTTTGTTGCTGACTTTGTCTGGCCACTTGATGTTAAAAATTTACCTCTGACAGGTGTTGAGGATTGTCGTTTGTTCTTATGCATCACTTTGATTTTCCAAGAGGAAGCAACAAGTGTGCTTAGAGAGAAAACAAGAGGCTTTTTTCCATTCATTTCAATGTTGAGGCAGCTAGGAATTTCCCTGGCCATTACCTCCCTTTTACAAACATCCATCTGTCTTTTCCTGTCTCACTCTCTCCCTTCCTTTCTCTCATGTATTTGATAAGAACACATTTTCCTTTTTTTTCTTTTCTCTTTTTTTGGACCTCTTTCTGATACCATTCATTTTCACTGTGTGTTGCAGTTAGTATCGCTTGGCTTTGAGGCTGAAGCAGTGAAAACAGCGCTCCGCAAACACAGGAACAATGTGCAGAGAGCAGTGGACGACCTGATCAAGTACAACGGAGTGCTGCCGTACAGCTCAGATGAATCAGAATCATCGTCTTCAGGGTCAGGTATTCTGGAGCAAGCCTTTTCTTTATCCAGTGTTTCAGTGTTTTGAGGGGAAATTTCTTGTCTTTCATCTAAATCCTTTCTGAAGTATCATATGCTCAGCTTGCTTTGCCTCATGTTTGGATGGCTTGCTGTTTTGTTTGCTTTTGCACTGTGCACTTTTCTCCTGATCTGTCCCCCCCATTGTTGACAGTTCATTATCTGGTTCTTATAAAGGAATAACTAACATTATTTTTGACAGATACAGAGATTTGTTTACATTGATTGCAAATGCTTGATTTATCTGTCCTGATTTTACTCAGATGTGTGAAATTGTTTCAAAATATTTCATTAATGTTCATACCTGAAGGTCCAGTTGAGTTTATCTGCATCTAGATTATTGGTAAGAAAGATTTATTTTAATAACTTAATTCTAATTGAATTCCAAGAAATCGTTAAGAAAAAAAGAAATAGCATTTTAGGGAGATTCACTCAGTTTTAAGAGTATCAAGATAATTTTTTGTATGGCTTTAGTTCTATAATGTTCAGAAAAATCAGTGCATCTCGCGGGTTGTGTTAGTTGAGTCATGTTGCTCTTCTTTGATGGTTAAGCTGCATTATGGGTGCCATAAACATAGAACAAGTGCAATGCTTTTGTGTTGTTTGCTGTTCTGTTCTGACTCTGAGTTCTGACTTATTTTCTGTTCATTATGCTTACATCTGTTCCGTTATCACTTACCACTTTCATTTGGCCTGCTTTTATTGTATTGTCTTACTGTGCTTTGCTTTTTTGCTGTTACTGCACACTCTCCTGTTGCATTTTGCTTCACTGCAGTGGAATCCAGCTTGTGTGAATCTGAACACATTTTCACTCAGAATTATTCACTAGTTGAGCATTTGATTACATGACATGATTTACAAATTGAAAGTGAATTGCAATGGGAGAGAGAGAACATATAGAAGGGGAACTAGCCATAGTCAACGACAGATTCAACACACGATGACATGAAGAGGGCCTGCCAAGGTAACATTGAAACAGTCACTGGCAGCAAGAAAACAAAACTCCCTGCATTGGTTTCCATATATATACTTTATGCCCATGACTAATTGAGGTTTCATTGGTGAATTAGGACACTAGGAAGAGAGCATATCTGCATCGAGGTGGATCAGATTAGATTTTTGAGTCAGTTTATGAGTCTAAAAAAAAATTCACATTCCATCAGGCTCTGAAACAGTTGATGTTGACTGAAAGAGTTACTTCGTATGTACTGTTTTGTTGTTTAAAATCTTCTGCTTCTCCTGTATCTTAATGTTGAGTCACCAAGGCACCACCCTGAAGAATATTCACCAGCTCCCTCCAGTTCTGTCACTGGTGTACCAAGGCTTGGGCCCTTAAAAAGCAACATCACAGTAGTCATGTTCAGCAGAAACTTTGTAATAAATTTTCTGAGCAGAACCTGGATCTGTTGTTTGATATAGATATGCTCCTCGAATCAGAGCTGAAATTTAACGGGTTGGTCTTTAGGCCACCTTTTCTCTTTCCACCAAGTCAGTTAAAATTAATTTTGTGGTAATTTTGTTATTTTGCTGACAGACAGACAAAATAGAAGGGCTCTCAGGAGAGCACAGATCTCTGTCACACAAACTAATTTTAATGCCAGGGGAACTAATTGTAGATGCAGAGTGAAAAAGTAACTTACCCTGACCATTTTTTTTTAAATAGGATAATGAAAAATATGAAATGTCTGTTTGTACAACTTGGAAGTTCTAATGCTCCATGAAAATATATTACTTTGCAGACAATTGTGCAATGAAAAATTTTTTTAATCTTGCTGGTCAGATTTTTTTATCATGTTGTTGACCAAGATCGGCACCAGAATTAATCTATGAGCCACATGTCTTTTTTTCCAGCAAATTTTGTTACAGTCAATTTAGTAGTTTTGAGTAATCTTGACGGAAGACTAACAATGAACAGACAAATACAAAAATTTCCTCAGCTGAGATTCATTTTGGAGATCATATTGGTATTATAGAGTCTCTTATCATCCAGTTTGATGATCAATTTGACGCGAGTCCGAGAAGACGAGTATTAGCTATCACAGGCATTGCTTTCACAATGGCTGGATTCCACTGTGGTGCATGTGGAAACAGGCAGTATGTTGCACTGTCTCTCGTCACATGACCCTAACCCTGGCACTGTCCTTTATGTACACCCCTGCACTTCCTTCAAAGGGGCAAAGGGTCAGGGACACAGGAAGAAGAGAAGCTATGGATCAGGTGCCTCGGGTTCATCGTCTGATCATCGTTCATCCAAAACGTCTGGTAAAAGAAAGGCAGGAGTCTGTCAAAGGAACATGTTGGAAAGAATTTTGTTTCATTTCTGTCGATTAGTTGTTCCTAATGTATGCACACACAAAAAAAGAAAAGAGAAAAAAATGTATATATATATATATATATAAATTGTTACATTAAAATGTAAAAATAACTAAATTGTTCAACATATATATATATATATATTTAAACATGTTTATGTAAAGACAGAATTAGTGGTCCTGTTCTATCATATTCTTTACATTTTTTCAATTGTTTACCACTTTCTTGTTTGTTACACTTCAAGGTAAAATTTTGAATGTTTAGTTTGTTGTTGTTGTTTTTAGCAGAAAGTGAACTGAACTGGTCTTGGTAAATTTAAACAAGTTTATTTTATATTTCATCTTCAGCAGTATGAAATATTTTGACCATATTCTTTTTTAAACTGTAATATCTTTCGTATGCTGAGAGTCAGATCAAGATGTAGCAAGAACATCTTTTCCAGTTCATTTTGTTATCCCACGTCTTTAATTCCTAAAGTTAGAATAATTGATAAACTTTTGCATAAAAATAGAATTTAGTATATACAAATGCATGTATTATTTCAATTTTGCCAATTAATTTTGCCAGTATTTTGAATTATGAATGATTTCAGTGCAGATCTTATATTCCCAGCTATGAGATAGCTTGCAGAGCAAATCTGACCATTTCTCAAAGTTTATATACAGTGAATGATATTAGTTCAAACCATAACTTTTCAGGATGTTGCTTGATCTAGTTCTTCAATCAGTGTGTCGTTGAGCTTCACTGACTTCTTTTTTTTTTTTTTTTCTAACTACTATTGTTATTATATTCTTAGGGACATTCATCTGCCACTTTTGCTCCGCAAGATCTTATTCGTAGCACATGCTTGCAGGTCTGTAGAGTCTTGCACAGAAAATCCTCAAGTGGTGTTTTCTTTCTCCAGAGTCCCCTGACAAGGAAAGTGCCGCAAGGAAAAGGGAAGAAGAGAACCGTGTGCTGGACGAACTGATTTCAGACATCAGCCGAGATGAGACAGATCATTTGGATTTGGAGATGACAGACGAGAAACAGTTCCTGGAAGATTACCTGGCCAGAGTTAGCAGTCTGCAGTAGCGCCATGCTGTTTTGTTCATCATTACTGCTGACCCAAGCCCTTCAGTGACTAGATTGCACACTTGCCACGTTTGAAATCAGACAGTGGAATTTAATGGAGTGTCATACTGAAATGAGGGAGCAGAATTAACTGTCGGTAGAAGAAGAGATGTACATCATTGTATCTTATCTGAACATTAAGCTTTTGCTGGCAGCTCTGGTCATTCCGTCTATCATGACTGCAGTGGAAACAAATCATGTCAGTCAGTGTGGAATGAGCATTTTACACATGATCTTTGTTCGAGTGTTGACCTACCCCCATCCCTACCACCTTCATTGTGAAAAGATGTTTCTTTATTATGTTTCCTATTTTGTAGCTTTGTATCTGTGTGGTTTGATTTCATTGTTTATGCTTTAATTCAATGTTACGTTTTAATTTGATCATCTGTTGTTGTGAATGAGTATTTCCTTGATTTTTCGTAGCTGATGACCAGCTTACACATCTCGTCAAACTTTGATGTGTCCTTAGTTGTTCACCATAGCATGAAAAAATTAAATGTAACATACCAGCTGTCCATTTTAGGGTATGCAGATGTATCATCCTTCCAGCATGAGCAGTGCGATATGTATTGAATATGAGCTGATGTTCATCTGCTTGTGAATGTCAGACAATACCAATGTTGGCTGAATGCAAGGATTTAACTTTAAGACTGAATATTGGAACAGTATATATGTATATTATTGAAATACTGGGTGCCTTACTTCGTATGATTGAGCCCACAGCTGCTATCTGTATACACAGCCTGGATCGTGAAGATAAGGAATAGTGAATAAGTATAATAGTGCACATATGTTACTTCCATGGCAGGAAATCCTCAACGCTGTGCAACTGACATCTTCCTACACCCACAGTTAAGGCCTCTACTCCTGGCATCTCCATTCATTCCTCTTTTCTCCCTCATTTATTTTCCATTATCAGTATGCCAGAGCTCCCAATGAACGTACAAATATTTGTCTTTTGCACAGTACAACCCGATATCATCACTCATTTGTCATCCTGTGTGCAGGATTCATCCTTTTGAAAATGGGGCTTGGGTGGGTGCATGTGTGTGTGCGCGAATGCGCATTTATAGAACAAGAGTAGTTTATTTTAACATGAAATAGGCACACTCCTAAAATTTCTAAAATGGATTGAATACCTCTGAAAATAAGGCTGAACCGTGAATTGGTTCTGCCACAAGTTTAAATTGATTGGAAATTTAGATATTCACTTTTTAAAAAAGGATTCAGAATAGGGGAAGGACATTGGAGGTCTTTGCATATGCAAAAATGAACCGTTTTCAAGTAAAGGGCTGTAAACATCTGTCTGCAATGAAATCCAAAATATTGGAAATTTCAAAATACTTGATGGTTTATATTTAGACTTCTAGATATTCAGACAGAATGTTTCATTTTGCATTGTTGTACATTTGATATAATGTAAGAAGATGTGATGATATGATATGATTTGGTGTAATATTATGCAGTGCAATGCAATTATATGATGTAATTTGGTGTGATGTAATGCAGTGCAATGCAATATGAGACTAAACATGGATTACAAATAGTGATTGTGATAGTCTCACATTTTCAGGTCATATTAGTATCATCTGCTAAAAAAAGAATGTAATTACAGCAACCCGACCAAACCTTTTTCTTTTCTACAGTTCCAAAATTTGTTTGTGGGTGATCCAAAAACAACGACAATAAAATTGGATGAATTACAGACAATGAATTTTTCGCCATTCAATTTTCGTTTATGAGCCATTAAATGTGAAAGGGGAGATAATTTTCATGAAGCGTTTTGTGAAAAAAATCAATAACACCGAAAACGAAGAACCAGTGAATCCACAAAGTGCTGACTGCATTTTCAGTGGTCTAGCAAATGATACTGATCTCACAAAACCTCATATAAACTTCACAAGAGAAGGCAGTCTTGTCATTTATCTGCCTGGAAGAAGGCAACAGAATAACATGCTCCATGCATTGTTGAAATGATGCAGAACTGAAAGAGATGAACAACTGTTGTACAGCAAGCAGTCCTGGTTATGGCTGGACCAAAAAGAGGATGTTACACCACTCTGTGCTCAGGTTTGCATCAGATCAGTTGCTTTAATTTGATATCCAAGTTTCAACATTGTTTAGAAGGGGATGTGCAGGGGGTAGGAAGAGGCACGCCCCCTTTCCCTCGTCTTCTTTTGTTCTTTGTCAGTTGGGTTCCTGGTAAGACTAAGGGCAAAGATTCAAATATAAAAGTGGATACCATGCATCATAGAGTGGCAGCTATCAAGCATGTCAGCCATCACAATGGTTAAAAAGAAGGGGAAAAAAAGGAGAGAAAAAGCAAACAAATAAATTGGAACCGACCTGCTGACCTTTTTCTTTTAAATTGCTGTGTTTCTGTAGTCAGGACAGCAGTTTCCATTTTTCCATATATACATAATATCAACACCATAGCAGTGATATTAATCATAGTGTTTTAGTTCATCATTCATGGAAGTTTTCGTTGCTAAATGTATCAGTTAGTTCATGTGCCTGCTAATGTATTAAGTGAGTGTTGTATGCGAACTGGTTGTTGTATGCTGTTGCATTATGAACTGATTATTGTGTAATATTACGTTTTGAACTGATTGCTGTGTAAATTTTACCTGGTGAACAATTGTTATAGAAGCAAGATACCAAACTTGGCTAACACTTGTAGTAACGTAAGGGCAAATCCTCTTCTAGGATTATTTTGGTGTCTTTCCGTTACCCATCCATTGTTCTTTCCCTCTTTTTTGCACTTTTCTTGCTGCAATTGTTTGTTATTCAGACAGTGTATTTTGATATGTTGTATGGATGTGTGCGTGTGTGTTTTTTAATATGACTTGAGAGTTGATTTCAACAAGATGACAGCTGTGGTATGGCCCTTTGCGGTCAGCTGAGCTATGAGCAACATTATCTCTCTTTATTGTTTTTCTTCCCGTTCAAGCTACGCATCAGGTCATGTTTCTTTATTCTCTCCCACACCCTGCCCCTATCCCTCTCTCATCATTGATTTGGCTTTGTTGACTTAGGAAAGTTACTTTCATATTCCCAGAGATCAGTTGTTGATTTTGTAGGTGAGCAGCTATTGACCTTTTGTTGTTGTTTTAATCTACATTTTATGTGGTTATTTAGAGAGAAAAGAAATTTTGTTGCCAAATTTTAAAGAAAAACTTTACATTTGTTTTTAGGTTCTCTGAGGTTAGACGGGTTCTTACTGAACAAAGAACTGTTCCTAATTGTTGATCAAGTATTTGCCTTTGTTTGTTTCCATTTTCTCTACGAGTTTGTGTTGGTGGTTTTTGTTTCTTTTTTCTTTCTTATTTTCTTGTATGTCATTACTTATTTGTATTCTACCTATACAGAAAAGTGTCAGTCTTCTTGGATTTGTTTGTAGACTTTGTAAATACGTTACTAGTTGCTCATGTTTGGATGAACCTACGAAGAATGGGGTCTCACACACTAAGACAGATGTAAAAAGCCTTTGCACTTAATTCAAGGGGATTAGAACCAGAACTACCCATCAGAGTTGCTGCAGACTCTGCATCAGATTCATCGGATCCCACAACGCCAGCAGAGTACTTAGTGTGTGGGCTGAGAGACACAGGTATCACAACCCATAAAAAAAATCCTGTGGAGGAAGGGGGTAAGGACCTACCTGAAAAGAGGGAGTCGCCATCAACTGGACCAAGGCATCGAGAGTAGGCAGTGCCACTGATGTGTAGATGACAGGCAAACCTGTCATGGGCAACATTACCCTCTAGAATACATTGGACAGACTGATCACTGACAAAACTGATGAAGAAGGCCCAGCCAGCTGCACCAACCGGGGACAACAAAGGAGCTGCAGAAGGAGGGGATGGAGCAGCAGTGGTCCATGAAGATGGGTAGTGCATTGCAGTTGGAGGTCTGCAAGCAGAATGAGACCATTCTGATCTGGGCTCAACTCAAACTTGGTCATCCAAATGTATGCTTTGCTGAAGACATGACCACTTGTAGGGGGAAAAAAAATCAATGAACCCAATCAGCAGATTCAGAGATAAATGTTCCATTGTAATAATGCAAGCCAGGAAATCCAGATGGCAGCTGAAAAGAGGGCACTCTCGGATGATGCTTAAGGGAGGTAACGTGTCTGCACACTTTTGATGTATCTTGAGGATTAGCTACATGTTTAATTGTCCTACCCAGACAACTATTTGGAACATGAATTGTACTAGACCCTCGGGGGCTTCTGCACTAGTCAGTCACGTTAAGTGTGATATATGAAGTGTTATGTGAGAAAAATGTTTCCTTTGTAATGTTTTAAATGTTGCTGTCATACTGAAAAAATATGTTCTTCAGTATCATTCATTAACAAATTTTGAAAAGCATGTACTCCAGTATTTTCATGAATAACTTGTTTCCTTCTTTTAAAAGACATTTATTAACATTTATGTTTGAATTTTTTTCTTTCAGTGCATGTGTTGTTGTTGTTGTTTTGTTTTTCACCTAAATGAATTATTAGGAATGTTTATGATTCTGTCCCAAGTGATTGGGTTTTTTTTAATCAATTTTGAATGAAATTAAAAAATAAGATATGAAAAGAAAACTGTTTTTGTTTCGATATATGCTGTTTTGTTACTGAAAGGCAAGACGAACTAGTTGTGGAATGCAAGTTGAATGGTTCTTTGAAAATGACATTTAAACAGGCATGAACACAGAAACATGCACATCATTTTCATGATGAGCAAAGGTGGAAGTGTGCTATTTATCTGTTGCAAATACAGGAGGACGGGTAGACAGTCTACATTTTATCCATTTGTTTTAATGACTTGCATATTGTCAAAAGCTTCAGGGATGGTTGTAGTTACCACTTAATGAGTGTTGAAAATTGAAAGTTAAACTCTTGGGTGGTCTATAGGAAAGCAGGACAAAAGCTCTGTTCGTGAACAATTCTTGTCGGGTGAATCTTTTTATAAAGTCTCTGTGTGTGGGATTCCCAGTGAGCTATCCACCTTAAACTCTTTATGATTTTATTGGATCTCTCAGGATTGAATAGGCCATCTGTCTGCAAATAACTATTGCCGTATATATTCCAGTGGAGGAAAAAGCATCAACTCAGAAGAAATCATGTGTTTCATGACAGAAGACATCAGCTGGAATGTTTTGATGCTTATGGGCAGTTTCAAAAGTTTTGATACAGGTGTCAACAACTGTATATTCCAAACTAATGTCCTACAGGGCATGGATTTCACATTCTGTGAAGTCTGGTTTCTCCTCTCTCTCTCTCTCTCTCTCTCTCTTTCTCTCTCTCCCTCTAACTACAGGTCTAACTTCGTTTTTGCCAGTTTTGTCCAAACCATTTGAAAAATATGTAAACAAGCACATCTACCACCATCAAGACTCAAATAGCCTACTGAACAAAAATCAATCGGATGGATGTAATTGACCATAAATTATCAGGCAGAAAGTTATCATATGGTATGACGGGAACACTCTTCCAGTTGTTTCCATCATTCCTAGAAAATCGTCTGCTGTTTGTGTTAACACCAATTTGTCTGATACATTACCAACCTGACATGGTGTACCCCATGGCTCTGTGTTAAGTGCATTGGCATTCTCAGTGTGTATCAATGATCTCCCTCGTTGTATTGAGGATTTGTGTTAACTTTTTTGTCATAAAACTACAATCCAAAGAAGCATCTCCAGCATAGAAAGCTGTTTTCTTTTGAATATAAAAGAATGTCGACATCGTAAATGACTGGTGAGATGTAAATCAAACGTCTCTGAATTCTGATAAAACAAACCTGATACTTATAACATGACAAGAGAACAAAACAAAAACCACACAGCTCACATTTGGATTTGTCAATAGATATATAAGTTGATAGCCATCAAGTTCTAGGTGTATATACTGATATATAACTTTTTTGGGGGGTATGGTCTAATTACATTAACAATGTATGCAAATCGGTATTCAGTCAAGCATATTTGCTATGCAGGAACCAGTATTTTTTCAGTATTCATGATAGGAAATCATACCAACACTCACCTATTCCCTCTTTAATCAATATGTTGTTTAGCGTCATTTAACTCTGCTAGTTCTAATGCCATGAAAACCACCTATCAAGGTGTTCTCCCCTCTGTTTACTGTCAAAGAATTGATGCTTATGCAAAAAAACTGTGTCTGATTCAGCCCCATAAACGTTAGACTGTAACATCAGTCATTGGTATCCAATCAAATTTCAGTTTCCTGTACCAATAGAAGGAATTCCTATTTAAATCCAGGTTTTCTTATCCATGTAGAGGGCCTAGAAGTACAGTTCCATCACAACTCAGATGCCCTCAAAATGCTGAATTTTTCGGGGAAAAACTGTCAACATATTTCACATACAATCAATGGTTTCAAAGCCATATTATATGGTTTACAACAGTTCTCATGTGTGTTGCTGTGAAGCTGCTTCCCATCTTCTGATCTTTCAATCATGTCGTGATATATAAAATGAGTGTTATTTTCAACATTGATCTTACAGATGCATTATAACCACCTAATGATTATTAAGCAACATCTTTACTGTTGATACTATTGATGTACTGTTGCTGTCAATTCCTTCCTGCTTGTAGTGTGTAGCATAACAATGTTCAGGAAAAGGACAT
>LFLW010003501.1:6163-16987 GCA_001262575.1 Conus tribblei | reverse complement strand
ACACACACACACACACACACACACACACAAACAAACACACACACTAACAGGCATGCACAGTCTGTTTCTAATCTCTGTCTGTGGGTTTCTTTTTGTTGTCTTCCTTCCTTCCTTCC
The DNA here is from genome assembly GCA_001262575.1 of Conus tribblei. Lineage (NCBI taxonomy): Eukaryota > Metazoa > Mollusca > Gastropoda > Neogastropoda > Conidae > Conus > Conus tribblei. The sequence continues at coordinate 16,871 of LFLW010003501.1, read as the reverse complement.
TCCCTCCCCATGTGTTTGGTTTGTTGTCTTCTGTGTATTCTTGGGCAGACAGAATGTGGCCAACATTTTGATAGTAGTTGGTGAAGGATTACTTCTGCTGGCCTTTCATTTCATGCTTAAAAAACAAGAGGGAGAAGGTGGGGTGAGGGTGGGGGTCTATTTACTTCATGTGTCAAGAAGAAAAAGAATCGCACATGAAGAAAAAGAATTGCAGGTGTTATTGCTTTTTAAATTCCTTTGTTTGCACAATTACCTACATGTGCCCATGAAGGATTTGTAACAGTTCATTCTACAAGGTTTTATGACTTAACGTTCTTGTTCCTTGATAATAAGAGAAAGTGTTCTACCATTATAAATGAAATTGTTGGGGGAAGGATTGGGGATATAAAGTGCAAAAACAAACAAACAAGCAAACAAACAAGCAAAAAACTGACTAACAAACAAACAGATATGTCAGGCTCTTGCAATGGGTTTGTGGAAATTTAGGGGCAACTCACACTGTTGGTTTCATTTTCAGATGTAGTCTTGTTTATATCAATAAAGCTATTTCGTTTTAGATTGGATTAAGTAAGTTAGGCTGTTAAGCTTTTAAGTTCCATTCGCAGATGCAGTATCATTTATATGTCGCATCATTTATTTCTTGAATGCCATTGTCAGGTGTCGTTTCATTTATATGTTAGATTATTTGGTTTTAAATTCTATTTTCAGATATGGCATCACGTTCTTGTCAGGTTGTTTGGCTTTTCAGATATGATATTGTTTACATGTCAGGCTAATTGGCTTAATCTTCCATTTTCAGATATTGTATTGTCTATTTGTCAGGCTGTTGGGCTGTATTTCCATTTTCAGATATGTCTATGTCTGGTTGTTCAGTTTAAATCCAATTTCAGATATTGTGTAAATGCTGGATTACTTGATTTTAATTCCATTTAGATGTCAGGCTATATGTTGTCACTTTAAATTCCTTTTTTCAGTTGTGGTATTTTGTATGTCAGGCTATTTCGTTTAAGAATCTAGTTTCAGATTTGGCGTGGTGTGTATGTCAAGTCTTTTTTTCCTAGATCCTCAGCTGGTTAGTGTGAGATGAGATATGTTATTGGCTGCGTCGCACAGACTTTGGATCAGAAATACTATGACAGCTTTGCCGCTAGTAATACAAACTTAAAGACTTTTTTTTTTAAGTATTAAAGGTTCTTTTATGATGATTTCAGAAAGGTTGTTTTCAGCAAATGTATTGTTCTACTAAAGATTATTTTGATGTGCGTTATGTAAAACATATTAGGAAAATTCATGTGAAGTGATATAGTGATGATAAAACTTCAGATTCTCTTGAACGGGTTTACACATCTAGCAAACAGTATGCACCTGACTAAAAATTTGCCGAAGAATAATATGGGAGGCAGATTTTAGATAAAAAAAAATCAACTTTTTTCTTATGAGTTTAAAGATAAGTAAGAACTGGCTTCCAGAATTGGCTGGAGTTGAGATAGATTTAAAAAAAAAGAAAAAAAAAAGTTGGAATTGGGCTGATGAATTGTGTTGGCTCTGTAGCTGATAATGTCGGCCACGGTCGCTGGCTGTGACTGTGTGCATGCGGGGGTGGGGTGGGGGATGTATGTGGGTGTGTTGTGTTCAGCGTCCATTTCTCTGTGTTCGTCTGCGCTGTGAGTACGTCGCTGTCTGTTTCGATGGGTTGTGTGTGTGTGTGTGTGTGTGTGTTTGTAGATCCAGTGAACTGTAGTCCTGGTTACTTCTTTGTATTTTTTATTATTTGTATATTTGACGTGATCTGGCTGACTTTGCACGACATGCATGTAATGTAAGTGCTATTAGGAGTGAGTGTGCGTAAGTTGAGATCTCACTCTTTTTTTTTTTTTTCCACTGGTTTAGGTGCTGAGTGCTCATTTTCGTTGTCATCCATCATTGTTTGTTTGTTTTTTTAAAAATTGATTGCCGACTTATTTCCTCTTCAACCTGCAAAGCTCCTTCTGATCATGCGTTTGTACATGCACTTTTCTGTTCGTTTTTCCATAGAAAGATGCCGGCGTGTATCTTTCCAGTGTATACTCATTAGCAGCTTTGTGTTCTGGTTAATTTACCATGGGTGTTGCCAAGACTTGGATACTGACACGGACAACTTCAATCCACCAACACTTTCTTGTTTGTCAGCCTGCCTTCTTATCTGACCCATCCGGCAGGGAGGATAGGTTAGCTGCTAGTTTCAGTTGTGTTGTGAGGTTTCTTAACATGTTAAATGCACACTCATGTACAAATGTGGACGTACACACACGCTCTCACAAATACACACACACATGCACACGCATACACACACACACACACACACACAGACACACACACAGATATACGCATAGACACACACACACACTCACTCACTCAAGCATGCACACATGCACTCGCGCATGCGCGCGCGCGCGCACACACACACACACACACACACACACACACACACACACACAAGTACACTATACAAAACCACATGCTCACACAAATGAAAATTTAATATGTATATATATCTATTTTGATCAGATTGACTGTAACCATGTTAAAAAGTGATATCATTTAGCCACAGACACTTCACTTTCATCTCGCCCTCAAAAAGATATGTAGGTTACACACATTTTACTTATTTTCTGTATAGAAGTAGGAAATGAAGGATCTGTTGTATTCTGATTATGCAGGAAGTGTCAGGAATAGAGAATAGCCTCTCTCTCTATATATATATAGCAAGTTTGATTGATTGATTGTTCATTTTTATTTGTTTTTAAACGCAGTATGTAACCTGATCAGAGATATAAGAATATGCCATGTGAAAATAATCCAGATTTGACTGTAGGTGTTGTATCTAAAAGTTGATGAGCATTTGGCATGAAGTTTTGGACAGACACGTTGTGTGTGGAAAAGTTAAGATTTTGTGAAGCAGATTGAATAATGAGGATGGGTCACATAAGAAATAGATGTGTAAAATGTGATACTGCATATGCTAACCCAACTGCTGGTAAGTTTAGGAATAGTTGTAGTCAGAGATTGAAAGAGAGTTTAAGTGCACAAATTAGAAGTATGTATGTGAAAGAAAGAACAGATGAAAGTATGTATGTGTGTCTGTGAGAGAGTGTGTGTGTGTGCATTGGAGAGAAAGTGAGAGTTAAAACACTTTTTAATGTGTTAGAGATGTATGTTTGCTGGTGTGTGTGTGTGTGTGTGTGTGTGCGAGAGTGTGCGTGTGTGTGTGTGTGTGTATGTGCGCATGTGTGTGTAATTCATCAGCTATTCCTGAGCTTGATGCATTTATGGAAATAGGAGGTGCTAGGAGAATTCTGTCACCAGCAAAAGAAAGCAAGTCTGTCCGAAGAGAGACTGACGCCAAACATGCTAACTGTGTGGAATTCAGGAGGCGTCGGCTCATGCTGGCAGTCATTTCAAGATCACTTGCTTTATTAAACAGCGGATTTACAAATTAACTCCTGTCTGATAATGACAGCCTTGGACAGTAGTTGCATAAGGTTGGCTGGACGTTAAGCAACAAATAACAGTAACAGGATGAAAAGGACAGAGAATGCAGTGGAACATGTCCGATCCGAGTGATCAGCGCCTGCATTGTTGGCTTTAGTGTACTCCCCTTGCACTTGCTGTTTAAGCTTATATACCACCTCCCCCTCGACATACAGCCATCCCACCCCCATCCCCCACCCGCCCTCCTACCTCTACACACTTACACGTTTGGTTTTTGGTCAGTCTTGCTTGTTCACAATTTTTGACTTGATCGCAACGTAGAGCTGCGTGGCGTTTGAAATGATCTGCCCCTGTATTGGAGCTGAGAGAGAAATCAGGTGGGCCTAGCTGTGTATGGTTGGATTGGAGTTGCCGTTACAGTGTTGCGTTATGTAAGATCCTAAACAGCTTATTCACCATGCATGACTATTTTCCTTGTGTAACACTAGAATTGCTGTTGACTAACAGGACTTCATTTGACTGTTTTTTGTTGTTGTTTTTTTTTTATCAGGCCGTTTTCATTATCAACTTGGGGTGATCTATTTATGTCATCTTGCCTCTCAGGCTTTGGGATGAATTTGTTCTTTTTTTTTTTTTTTTCTAAATTCATAAAGCGTGTTTTGGCTGGAAAGGATGTGTGGAGGATATGACTGCTTGCAGACTGCTTACATGGGAAGTAACTGTCACAACATGGCAGGATTTTTTTGTTTTTGTTTTTACTCCCCTTCCCCCCTTAAAAAGAATGCGAAAGAAATTAATAACATGTATAACACTAAAAGTAAGTGAGTGTGTGGTGTGTGTGTGTGTGTCTGTGATATGCTGACCCGTGTATGTGTGTGTGTGTGTGTGTATGCGTGCGTGTGTGTGTGTGCATGCCTGTGTGTGCGTGCGTGTGTTCATGTTTGCATGTGCGTGCTAGCATGTGTGTGTGTAAGAGCGTAGACAAAGGGTACATTCATCACTAAAGCGCACCCCCAGAAGATCAGATATACTATCAACTCGCTCAAAAGAAGAATGTTGCTTTTGTTTGGCCCTTGAAGACAAAACCAGAGTAAAGAGTAATGCAGTCTTGAGTGTGCATGCAGGAGAGAGAGAGAGAGAACATTTAAAGAAAAAAGATGATGAATGGGCAGTGACTGAAACAGCTGTGTGACCAGCCAGGGTGTCGTAGGGAGGGCTAGGCCAGTGAGGAGAGGAGAGGATGGATGATGACTGGGCCGTGTGTGTGTTGGACAGGCAAGGCTAAGGCCGTGGACCAGCATGGACCAGCCTCCAGCGGGGCCACAAAGCCCGGCCACCCAGGCCAGGAGACCGCCAAGGGGGGCAACCCTGCTAGCGCGCCAGGAAAAGGCAACCCTGCCCCTGGAAAGGGAAACCCTGGCCAGGCCCCTGGGAAGGGGGAGACTGTGGGTAACGCGCCTTCAAAAGGGAAACCGCTGACCCTGGCTGTCGCTCCATCTGCCGGACAAGGAGATGGACCGAGCCAGCAGAAGAGCAAGGTACAGTGAGTGAGAGTCAACGGTGGATGTAGGTCGTGGTTGAAGACTGCCCTCAGGTCTTCTGTCTGTGGTCCATCAACTACAGGCATGGTGATGTGCATGCCAACCCTCATGAAGTTTTCTGGAATTTCCCTAATTTAGAAATCCTGAATTTGGAGGTAAAAATCCAGAATCTTTAACATTTGGTTTAAGAATATGGGGACTAGGGGGAATTTTTTTAAAGAATAAAGCCCAAGTGATGTGTAAAGGGTGGCAGTTGCATATATGGAAAGTGGATTTTCTTTGTAAACCCTTCATTTATCATCTGACACAGCATAAGGAGAGGGGAGGAGGGTGGGGGTAAAGAAAGCTGAACTGCCAGGCATAGAGTGCATGACAAGATCTTTGGAGCATAAATCATTTGGCCAAGAACATATGACAGCATGTTTCCTGTGCGAATCACCCAACAGGTATGGATTGTGTGACGTAATTTTAGTTGTGCATGTGCCTGAAGAGAGTGAAGGTAGTAGCTGATCTGCATGCTCATTGATGCGGGAGGTCAGTGATAAAAACCATCTTCAAAACAAGCGGAAGGGGCAAGTGGCATGGTTTTTGAACCTGAAGCCTTTTGGAAGGAAGAAAGAAGTAGAAACGCTACATCAGATATTGTCCTACAGAGGAATCCCTGACTCAAGTCTTTCTAGGCTCTGTCCTGTGATGGTATCCATGCTGGTGATCTAAAAGGCAGTTTGATCAGCGTTGTGGTCTTCGTTTTTATCAGCTTGATGTATAAAGCCACACAGTTGCTTATGGGTGTTAATTGTTGGCAGTTTTGATCAGAGGAATGTGCTTTAAACTTCAGTAAGCAGTAACTCAGGTATCTACTCTTTTTCAAAGCAATGTTAGCACACAAAAAAAGGATAAAGGCTGAAAATGGGTACAGTATGTCTCTTTTAAACGTTATGTTTTTTGTTGATCCACAAATGGTCTGGAAACTTTGAGATGATATTGCCAGAAGGTTGTTCATTGCCCTTCAGGGTTGTTATTTGGACATACTGCTGTTGTGTGATTAATTTACTTTGAACGTTGAGAGTTCATGTGTACATGACATGTGTGACAGGCGGAGGATGGGGGGACCAAGAAAGGAGCCGTTTCTTCCAGCAGCACATCCAAACATGGGGGGCAGTCCAGTGCCACCAAACACAGCTCTGCTGCTTCAGCTACACAGGGCCGCCAGGTGGGGCCCTCTGCCACAAGGCAAAGCCATGCACCTGTTGTGCTGCATGCATTCTGTAGTAGAATGTTGTAGTGTAAATCCTCCTGGGAAGGAACACCCTTTTAAGTACATGCCTTGAAACGGATTTTGGACATACACAGATTCCTTGACTCAAAGATATATTTCCCTTATTCACCTTGTGCTCTTTGCTGTAGTTGTGTTCTTTGACCTGTATTTTCCCCAGGAATGAGTGTTCATTGAAAAGTTGGGTGTGTCCTGTTCAGGTGTGGATGTAGTCATCGTTTACCCTGTGACGTGTGTGAAGAGAAAGGAGTCGGATGTCACTGTTTAGTCTTATCTTGGTGTGTGTATATGGGTGTTGTTTACCCTGTGACATGTGTGAAGAGAAAGTCGGATGTCACTGTTTAGTCTTATCTTGGTGTGTGTATATGGGCGCTGTTTACCCTGTGACGCGTGTGAAGAGAAAGGGGTAAGATGTTACTGTTGAGTCCTGTCTTGGTGTGATGTAATCACTGTTTACCCTGTGACGTGTGTGAAGAGAAAGGGGTAAGATGTTACTGTTTCGGTGTGGATGTGGTCACGATATACCCAGTGACTTGTGTGAAGAGAAAGGGGATCAGATGTTGCTGTTTGAGTCCTGTCTGAGGGTGTATGTATGGGCGCTGTTTACCCTGTGACTTGTGTGAAGAGAAAGGGGGTCTGTTTAGGTGTAGGGGTGGGCCCTGCCTACCTTTTGACTTTTTACTGTGAAGTAACAGGGATCTGAGGTTACCCACTGCTCGGTCCTGTCCTGTTTATGGTGGTGGTAAAGTCTGTTCATTATCTGGGTGGCTTTCCATCCACAGTTCTCAGTGCAACAGTTGTGTTGGGATGTCAAAAGACAGTCGCACTCATCTGCGCTTGTTTTCAGGCAGCTGCAACAAGGAAGGAAGGCCCCAAGCAAGAACAGACGAAAAGGTAATTACTGAGTGGACTGGGTTTTTCTTTCTCCAGGTATCCTTCAGACAGAAAAAAAGAATCCAGGGAAAGATTTTTTGTTTTAAAGAATGGGTGAGAAAAGGAGGGGTGGGGAATAAGAGGGGAAAGGAGGGGTGATAATTGTAACTGTACTACATCAATAAATGTTTAAACTGTACTACATCAGTAAATGTTTTAACTACCAATTTTTTTTAAATAACTTTTTTTAACCACCAACTTTATTTTCAAAAGCATCATACAAAAGTTTATTTTTGGATTTTTTTTTCTTCATCGCGCACAAAGAGGTGGCGAAACTGTACCAAAATTTTGTATAGAAATGTCATAGTGGATTTAGTTTTCTGTGATTGCTGTGTTGGTCATGAAGTTATTCATTGATGCTGAGTTTTTTTTTCCTTTTGATACAGTGGTGTTGAAAGTGTTAATGACATACATGCTGCAGACAACTCATTAGCCTGTAAGAGCTTTGTGCAAAGTCAAAGGCTATACACAGGTACCTAAATCAAAGCCATGGATGGTGTAACAAAGAGAGTAGGCCATGTGGTGTTGCAGCATGATGCCAGAGGCTAAGATGCTCAGTGCCAGTGGTTTTGTTGAGGAGGAGGGCTGTGGGCCCCCTATGCAAGCAGCAGCATATCCTTACAGCAGTCCCAAACAGAACATTTTGCCTTTATTTTTGGTGCTTTAATTGATTAATCACAGTTACGTGTATTATGATTAATGCTCTGAGTTGGGGAATCTACTGCAAAGAAAGGATGTTGAAAAGAAAATAGGATTTTTTTTGTGATGAAACACAGTAATGCACCCTCCCACTCCTGATGAATGAATACATACCATGATGTCGTCTGCTGTACGTGGGTTAGTGAGAACCAGCTGAGTGTGCATCTGTCCGCACTATCCCTGGTCACTATGAGAGACCAAATGGGAGGGAGAGCCAGCATACGGGTGAGTACAGTAAACAGCATTTTCCTGTGCATGGGAGTTTTGCTGAAGGCACGCACTAACAGTAACTGGCTCTGTGACAGAAAACAGGTGGCATGCACACGGTCATGGGAAAGAATGAGTAGGCTACATCTGCAAGGGAGTGTGCGTTGCTGTCAGCTTACAGTCAGCTGTTAGTGTAAGGGGTCCACAGTGGCACATGGAGAGAAGGTCAGTGATGATAGAGACAGCCTGTGTCTGCTTGGCCAGGACTGGGGCTGACGGTCAGGCCGGCAACACCAAGGACGCGGACCCTAACAGACCGAAAGGGGAGGAGGACAAGGACAGTGCAGAGTGCGGCGGCCCAGCCAGAGAGGAGGACAGCACCAAGGGCGGGTCTGTGGTGTCCTTCTCCCTGAAGAAGTCGGCCAGCAAGGTGACCGCGGCCGTGGCGGCCTTCACCCCTGAGGCCACAGAGGGTGACGAGGGGGAGGGGGAGCCCATGCCGCGCTCCTCCCTCAGTCTACCCCTGCTGTCCCCACACAACCCGTCCCTGGACAGGTGGGTACAGCCCCTATGTGTGGGATGGTTGTGATTGTTTTTATTTGCCTGTTGACAGGTTTACATCAGTCTTGCCACCTTCCCTCCCTGTTAGCTCCTGTCCTTCCATCTTGATCCTGCCCTGAACAGGATGGGTACAGTGTCTTGATGTCAGATAGTGTATTCGTTTTTATCTGTCTTTGACAGTTGGACATCATTCTTCCTTTCAATGTTAGCTCTTTTCCTCCCTTCGTAGCCCTTCCCACAGCAGATGGGATACAGTCTATTGGTGTGTATAGTCGTTTTTATCTGCCTTTGACAGTTTTACGTCATTTTCCCCACCTCCTAAACCTGTTAGTTCTTTTCCTCCCTTCATGGCCCTTCCTGAGCAGGCTGGATACAGTTTCTTGCTGCTGGATGTAGTCTGGGTATTTGATTTATCTGTGATGGTCATGGCATCATTCTCCCCTCCCCACCTATCCTTCCCCCCCCCCTACAATCCTCCCCTGTGCAGGTTGGATACAGTCCCTGTAACAGTTGGTCTGCTTTCACCCTCTCCTCCCAGCACAGTCCACCTGTAGACAGGTTGGACGCAGTCTCTGGATGTGGGCTATCATACGATTGTCTGTGTTTATCTGCGATTGTCATGGCATTACTCTGTCCACTCTGTCCCATTTTCCCCATCCTCTCCCCACACAGCGCTCCAGTGGGCAGGTTGGATACACTCATTGATGCCAGTGTAGTTTGGTTATTATATGGCACCATCATTACCGTTACTTTGACATGATGTCTTCACTAGAAAGGGTCAGCGATTCAGTATCTTGCCTTTCAGTGTTGCAGACTTGCTGACATTTTTGGCAAATACAGAACAATGTGGAAAAGTACCCATCTACAGTATTGAATAGTCCTTGGTTTGATTTATGGTTGAGCAGTTGCAGATAGTAAATCTTGTGAATCAGGCAGCTGGGAGAAAATGGAAGAGAGATGTGACCGTTTGGTGAGAACAAAGAAGTGATGAAATATGTAAAGTGTGTGCAGCCAGACACCATCCAGTGGAGGGAGGGGGGTGTGGAGCTCTCACAGATATGCCAAGCTAGTCATTCTTGCAGTGGTAGATCTGTAGTGATATTGACATGGGTGTGTCGTGGTCTTTTTGTGGCATGCATTCTCTTACACCACGAAAGGTGTCGACATTTCTGAATTAATATTGGAATGCATTCTCAGTGGATTCTTTAATATCTGTGTTTTTTAAACATGACTTGGTTATATACTTCTGATTAGATCTGCAGATTGGTTCATTAAAAAAATGTAAGCTCATTTCTGTTAGATGCACAGCTTTTGACATTTGTGTTAAACTGTGAAAGATGGACATAGACGTTGGTGTTGGCTGGTTTGTTGACACAGGGTAATGTGAATGCCTGAAGGAGTGGTGGTGAGATGGTTGAAGGAGTGGTAATGTGATGTTTGAAGGAGTCATGAGTTGGTGGTTGAAGGAATGGTGATGTGGTGGTTGAGGGAATGGTGATGTGATGGCTGAAGGAATGGTGATGTGGTGGCTGAAGGAATGGCGATGTGGTTGGAGGAGTGGTGATGTGGTTACTGAAGGAATGGTGATGTGGTTGGAGGAGTGGTGATGTGGTTGCTGAAGGAATGGTGATGTGGTTGAAAGAGTGGTGATGTGGTTGAAGGAGTGATGACGTAGTTGAAGGAGTGGTGATGTGGTTGAAGGAATGGTGATGTGGTGGTTGGAGAGGTGGTGTGGCTTAAGGAGTGGTGATGTGGTGGTTGGAGTGGTGGTGTGACTGAAGGAGTGGTAGGATGATGGCTGAAGGAGTGGTGATGTGGTGGTTGGAGTGGTGATGAGGTGGTTAAAGGAATGGTGATGTGGTGGCTGAGGGAGTGGTGATGTGGTTGAAGGAGTGCTGATGTGGTGGCTGAAGGAGTGCTGATGTGGTGGCTGAAGGAGTGCTGATGTGGTGGCTGAAGGAATGGTGATGTGGTAGTTGAAGGAGTGGTAGGGTGGTGGTTGAAGGAGTGGTAGGGTGGT
>LFLW010003320.1:0-11964 GCA_001262575.1 Conus tribblei | reverse complement strand
GATGTCTGGTCAACGCACCCAGAAACGAAGTAAAAAATATGTATTATGGGTTGAAAAAATACGGACAAATGTTGAAAAATACTGACAAAGATCATAAACAGTACTGAGAAGAAAATTTGGGGTTGGCAGCTCTGAAAATAGGTTCTTGTAGAGAAAGGTCTAAGAAAAAAAAAAGGCAGTCTTGGTATATGTGTACGCAGGGATGGTGAATTACTGGGGTGGGGGTGGGGGTTAATAAAGTTACCAGAAAAAAAAAAATCATAGTGCTAGAAACGGCAGCTTGATGTTGAATTTTCTTTGGTCGAGGTGAACAAGTCCTGATAGTATTATACCTCTCTATAGAATCCAGTGATAAAGCAATGTCGAGGGGTAAACCTGAGGGGTTTTGTGTTTGCTTTTTTTTTTTTTTAGTGTTTGGCTCCTTCTTCATTAATTTGATAGCAGCACCATTTGTCAGTCTGGGTGTATTTTACAGAAACATGGTAAATTTGCATCTGCCAGGCATGATTGGCAATTTTTAAAAAATCTTTTAATGAAACCTTTGCAGGTCGGTAGTCAAACATTCATCTTGACAGTGGATGGTAGATTTGGAATTGTCACCAACTCTTGCTCGTCACTGGCCTCCAAACTTGTTTGTAGACTTGAAATAAGTATCTTCGTGAAGGTCACAATGTGATATTGTTATGCCTCTGTGCACTGTTAAAATTCCCACATAAATGTTACGTCTGCGAGATTCACACTGATTATCACTGCTGTCACTTACTTAACACGTTCAAAGTGTGTCATTGATACTGTTTTACAGAGAGAACTGGCTGGTGTGTTTATCGATTTTGTAAAAAAAGATTGTCAGTTTTCTGTAAAATATCTTTAAAGACCTTCAGAAGGTCGGTTCACGAGCAAATAAAGAAACAAGTATGAGAGGGATGTTCCTGCTATCGATATTTGCTGTCCGATTTGTAGATAACTCCACGAAGGTGTTTCCATGTATCTGAAGACTGAAGCCTAGCATACCGGGATACCTTTTTGAGAGTATGGCGGTGGTTACCCCCACAGCAGTTGAGTGTGAGATGCAAAAGACAGTGGGGTTTGAAATTCACATCACAAACAAGGTAACAGGAAAGAACGTTGTGACAGTGTTGCTTTAAAGATGACCTTGATATTTAGCGTTATCAGTGTGTGTTTGAGGCTCGCGACCTTGATATTTAGAATTATTAGTGTGTGTTTTAGGCTGCCAAGAAGCAGAGAATGTTAGCTTTTTTTTTTGTTTTTTTTTTGGTACATTGGGCAGTCCCAAAATTCTTTGCAGTTCCAGTATTCTTGAAAAAAAATGAATTGAACCTGCAGTAGTGACATGGGCATGCATTTNTATTCTTGAAAAAAAATGAATTGAACCTGCAGTAGTGACATGGGCCGTCAGCATGCATTCAGCTGACAACACATGTCGAGAGGACGATTATAGTGGCACGCCTGCTTATGTTTCTTGATATGCTTGTCAGTCTCTAGTGGGAATACAGAGGGGTCAGACTTCAGAGGTAAAGTGGTACTACAGTGCGCTGGTCACACTCTGAACATTGAAGGTATTTGTGAGGCTATGGTACAGAGAGGTTGTGTAGTTTCCCTTCACAACACTGTGCACTACAGTACAGTGTTAACACAGTACAATTTAAAACATTTACAAAACAACAGTGCACAATGCAATATAGGAAAATGCAAGATATTACAATGCAATAGACTTTTTTTTTTTAAAGCAAACAATTTTTTTTGTTAAAAACACACACACAAAATCAGTACAATGCTGGAGATTGGTAGTAGGACATAGTGTGGAGCCAGGGTACTCCTGATCTTCAGCTGTGCCTTTTGTATTCAGATCTATTACTGGACATTTTTTTTTTCTCTCTGCAAACATGACATGATAATGTATTAAAGCCCTAGGTGTGTGCTCTGCATCTGTCTGAGCCAGCTGTGTGTGTGTACTGTAGCTGTCGTATTGTGGGTGTGATGTAAGCACGCCCTCTTTTAAAAGTCTACTGTGTGAAAATTGGCATGTTCGTTTTGATGTCTGTGCTTGGGTGTGTATGGTAAGCGTGTTTCGGTGTCAGCATTGTTTTGTTGGTTTACTTTAACAAGCATGTTTTAATGTCGGTATTGGGCAGTCTCTTTGTCATCTTTGTATGGTCGATAATGTCGGGTACCCATTTGAGTTTGTTTTCAAAATTGTGTGTGTACTTAGATGTTTTTTGAGATTGTGTGCTCTACCGTCGTGGCTGTTTACATGATTAATTGATTTTGTGTTTGTTTTGCCCGTTGAGTTTATTTACTGAAGTGTTTCTGTGTGTATAAGTGTTTCATGTTGGTGTTTCTGTATTCACTTGCAGAATTTTAAGTGTTCGTTGGATGGTTTTTGTTCAGAAGTGAACATGATTGTTCTAGGATGAAACTCACACATACTTCACTTTTCTTGTGCAGGGTTTTTTTGTTTTTTTTTTGTCCTGTTGCAGTTTACTTTTTAATAGAAAAAAAGGAAAGAGAGCCGACTTTTGTGACGTTTATTATTGTTGGTTTAATAAGAAATCCAGGCAGTGGTTGAGAGATCTGTGAACAGACATCATTCCCTGTCTTTTGGTTTAGTTGCTTTTGGCATCTTTTCTTGATTTTAGTCACTGCCTTTAGTGCTCTGAAATAGAAGAGTATTATTTCTCAGGATAATCCCTTTTTTTTTTTTTTAACTTTAAGAAATGGTATGGTAGTGGAGAAGTGGTGTGTGTGTGAGTGTGAGTGTGTGTGTGTGTGTGTAATAACAGCAGTTTCTCTCAAACTACTGGATTTGTGTCAGTAAGCAAGGTTGATGAATGGTCGGAATCATAACATAAGACTCAGCTGAAGCTGATCCATTGTTACAGCCGTAGTCTGACGTCAGCATCAAAATGATAAAAGAATAAAAGAGAAAATGATACCCTAATGATTTTAGCAGGAAGAAATGTTCCTTGCCACAATGAAGAAAGTTTTATTCAAAGGATTGATGCATCCCAGCAAAGTTATTACCGAGATTTCCAGATCGCCATGGTGGGTATGCTTGACCCTTGGATTTGGCTGATGCCAAGACTGTATTTTGAAAGCAAGCCTTGTGCCAATATTGTATTTTGAATGCAAGCTTAAAGGACAACCTGGAGTGTGATTTCAGACTGATGGAATTCCATAGAAACATTGTCATCGTTCTCATAGGTTGTCATGAAATGAAGGAAGAAATGGCCTTCAATTCTAAGGCACTTCCGTGCCTAGCTTTGACGATGACCTCAGCTTTGATTGGCTCTCCACAGCCATGCCTAGGGTGAATGTGTACATGCCCAAGTTGGCCAGTTCTTGAGGACCGAAGCATTCCTCAGAGTATGATGATTAGTTCATGAGATTGATGAAGCTTGATGATCTGACCAACATTAGTAACATCTCTCAGACGTGGCCTTCCTCTTCTTGATATTGAACATAATTCAAAGTCAGTACTTGTGACTGTGGGTATTGCATGAATTTGGGAGGTAAAAAGAAAAACGTCTATATAGCTTGATCACATTTGTGTATGTGTGTGTGTTCGCTCACCTTTATTGGTGGTTTTATGTATTTGTTATTGGATGCTGTGTGAGTCTTTCATGTAGATTCCATGTCATGTGTTTGACATGGATTCAGAGTTGGGACATTTAATTCGCCCATCCCTCATCAGCAGAACTGACAGGGATCAGCAAAGTAGACACTGGCCTGAGGAATCCCGTTTTGGGACAGGCTAGAGTATGCCAATGCCAAATGCATTAAGTAGCATTGTTAATAATCAAGGTCTTTCATGCATCCTCCCCCACAATTTTGCGCCTTTTTTTTTCAGTTTATCAAAGGAATTGTTTTTTGTATAGTTCAGATAGTTGTACTGCACTAGGCTGGCGTCAGTCTGACTTTACGTTTTGCACTGTCTTACCACAGATTTTGGACGTGATGCTTGACAGCTGCAACATCAAGATTACATGTTCAGCATTATTCCAAACATGTTTTTTTCTTGAAGTGGCAATTGCCCACACATTTTTAATAGACGATTTCTTTTCCGGTCGTCTTTCCATACTCCCTCATGGGCATTATTCCAGTACACTTACTCTTCCCCATACCCACCCACGCCCAGTTTTATATGGCCCCCAACAGTGGCAGTAATTGCTGAATCAGCATGAGTCAGAGTGTGTGTCTCAGTCCGATTGGCACCATTATGTCTTCCCAACACCAGTCCCCATGAGCATCTACAGAATCTGTATGAGTAATGCCATGCAGAGTGAAAGAGGTTGCTTATAACATGATAATCATGTTGTGACCAGCTGGTTCAAGGGCTGCTGTTGCAGGTTACTGTCCAGGGTATTGAACAACGGCTGTATGATCGTTGTCATCAGTTGGGGGCATGGTAGTGCGTTGGTGACCTATGTGAGTTGGATTGGAACAGTTGATAAACAGCACCATAGCGACTTCGTAGTGTCTCCTTTGATGGGATTTACACTTGATGTCCTGATATTTATTGCCCCATGTGGGGCTGCAGTACAATAGATCTGTATGTGGCTGTGTAAGGACTGGTCCAAATGAGCTGCTTGAGAGTAACGCTGTTGAAGGAGTGAAGAAAGTGAGAGGGTAAGAGTGAGAGGTTGCTGTCCATGTGTCCACCACCATGTTCCAGGGTCAGTGGAAGAGTCCTGGGTAGCACTCGTCTCTTCCAGATATCCCGATGCCTTTTGGACGTTTTTCTTTTGTTTTGTTGCCACTGAAGTCTGGATCTTTTAACGTAGCAATCTGGTCTAAGGCTCCATTGGTTTTTTTTTTTTTTCCCTCCCCTTTTTATGGCCTGTTTACAGGATTGATCTGCTACATGGTGTCAGCTTATCTCGCAGAGCCATTCAGATGTGGTGGACCCTTCTGTCACAGCTGTTCTGTCCGCTAGAGGTGGTTCTCTCTGAGTTCAGTACAACATGCCCACTGTGAAACCAAATAAGGCAGTAGGAAAAGTTCCAGGTTGACATGTATGTATGTCAGGAATCAGCTTGTTGGGAGGAATGGTCCATACCAGTCAGAATAAACTGGAAAAAAAAAACTAAGGAAAACACGGAAACCAAACAAGGAAAGATGTTTTTTGGTTGTAGTTAAAGTCAGGAGTTTGCTTTATACTGAACAAGTACAGGAAAATGCCCCAAAAAAAGCACATACAAATGTACAAGGAAGATCATAGTCAGGACTGAAATAGGCTTCATTCTACTTTTGTTTGAAAACCAAGACCATACCAAGGGAAAAAAAAAAAATCAGGAACAATGTGTGGAAAACTTGTAATCTGACTGTGCCCTCGTAGATTTTGCCCTTTGTGTTTGGGAGCAGTGCTATACTGGGGATGCATAAGTTGAAAAGTTATTGGTGTAGCTCCTCATGCCATTTTAAGTTCCAGTAAAATTTGAGTAAAGAACAGTCTGGAAGTAGTGTGCTGATAATGCTGTACATGGAGGGTCTTTTGGCTGCTTATAGTAAGATTCATTTTCAGCACCCTGAACTATCCATCACTAATGAAACGTGCTGGGTTTTTCTCTTCACATGAGACAGTTTGTCTTCCGTTTTTCAGAGTACAGATGCCATGATTGAGGGGGCTGGTATTTGAAACGTACGCTTTGGTCACCTTTTTTTTTTTTTTTGCCACTTTAAAACTTTGATTTGATTTTTTTTTTTTTTTCTGTTTTGTTAGGAGGTGCAAAGTTGTCACATACTTGTTAATTATGTTGGTGTCACAACTTTGGGCTCATATCCACCCCAGATGATATATATACTTGTTGTGAAGGCTTTTTGTTTCTGTTTTCCTAAATAAGCCGGCCGTATGTCCACTTTATGCTGCATTGAAAGTTCAGCACTAGGAACCTGGTCATGGAGGCTTTGATAGATTCAGTGTGGAAGACAGCACCTTGTTCAGGCAGAACTGAAACCAAGATCTTCCCTGCGTTCACACGAACAAGACCTGTGTAAACTACGTGTGAAATACAAAGGAACATACCAGTATTAAAATGCACTGTGGTACAAACCATGCATCAAATGTCAGCACACAAACCCCCCCACACACAAACTATGTAGATCAGTATCGAAAGTTACGCTCTACCGTTGTGTTCAAAGCTTCGGTTTTCTTTTATCATATGAATGAACATTTCGACTTCATTGCTAGATAAGTTTTGAATGATGACATTCTTACCCTTCAACAGCGTAGACTTTTAAGTTCTGTGAATAAAAACACATTGTTTAAAAACAAACAAAGGGAGTTTACTCTGAGAGTTTGGGAATGAATGTGGTCTTTGAACCGTTTTCCTCAGTTGTTTTTCCCTTGCTTGCATTGGGCAATTTTAGCTGGTGTATTGGTATCCTTGAACTGCACATAGAACATTTTATCTGTTAATTTATATGTTCTTCAGACAAATCGGGGAAATAGATTTTTTTAAAGTGTGAGAGAATGCCGAGGCAACCTGTTGAGGCTAACCCTTGAGAAGATACTAAACGGAATGCAGAGTCTGAATTGTTCATTGCTGAGGCAAAAACATGATGAATTCTGTTCAGTATGCAAGTAACATCATGATCACTTTGCAAGGATGTTGGTGTGTGGAGAGAAAATGCTTCACGATTGTTGAAACCTTTCCAGAAAATCCTCAAAACAAGATGCCATTGCCACCGCTACTACCTAACGTGGGCAGCACAACCGATGACCCGAGGAGGGGAATCCGATTTTTCTTTTTTCCTGTCTCCGAGACGTAACCCTGTGCTGTTCTTTCAGGGCCCACCCCCACCCTGTACACACAGCCTCACCCAAAACCACCCGCTGATGGTCCCAGCATCAGTGGTGACCCTGCATTGTTGCTAAAGGCACTTGGGTGGTGTTCAGTGACGCCTGTTCTGACGTAACGTAAACATGACCCCATATACAAACCCCAGTATTACCCAACAGTAGCGGCTTAATTCTGGAGCCAGAATGAGTGAGGGGTATCACTTGACTGCAATTTTTTTTTTTTTAACTGAAAGTTTGTTTGATCAACAAACTTGCTATGACTTTCCAGTAATTTTTTTTTTTTTTTAATTTGGCAGCAGGACAACTGGGAGTCATGACCTGGACGCAGCCCAGTCCCCTAACAGTGTAATCGAGTTAAGAGCCAAAACACTTATCTGGGTGAGGGTGGGGGTTCTCTTCTGAAGATCTTCTGTCAGGCTCTACCGACAGTTTCTTCCTACCTTACATGATTCATAAAGGCTAATATTCTGAGGTAATTGATTATTTCTGCCAGGTGTTGTAAAAAAAAAAAAAAGAAAGAAAATCCTGTGTTACCAGCAACGAAACTAAAGATGCTACTGACAATAACTGCCTGGTACACTGCAGGCATTTACTTGCACATGCGCATGGTTTCTAAACTTCCTTTTTTGGATGAAACGGCATAAACATTGTCATGGAAGGTGTGGCTTTTGAAAACAATTTCAGGAAAGAACAAATCCTTTTGATTGCACACAATTGTAGCATGACTCGTGAATGCAGAATGGCGCTTCAAGCATGGAAACTTTACCTGGTTCTTGATCAAAAGGAAGATCTGGCTCTGAAAAGTGTCGTCTGAGTAACGACAGCAGAGGCTATGCCCCTGGAGTCATTCTCTCTCAGGTGAAACACATTGCAGAGACAGAAGTGGGTTAAAGTGCCTAGAGAGTGATAGTAGGCCACATCCATGACATCATGAAGGTTCATTGAAAAGTAAGGTTAATAACAATGATCAGGACTGAATCTCAGAAGGCCTAAGGACGATGTAGACCAGCACTCGCACAAGCAGCAGAAGTCACTTTGGCCAGCCAATGAAAGATACTTCAGCGACCGATGTTTTGCATATGTCTCTCAGCCTAAGAGATCAGGAGATGCTGGCAGCCTGTAGTCTGTGCCTGTATACCATGCAGTTTATCACCAACAGCGTCTAACTGTGTCATGGCTTGACGCACAGCGGTTAAAAAAAAAAAAAAATACAAACAGGACTAGCTAATGGCGTGGGTAAGGAGCATTTTGTGACTAGTGGCATAGTACATATGATTAAACTACCGTCTGATGACACAATACAGCTAGTAGTGATTTCTTCTACCCAGTTGTTGCCCCAGAACTCCACCAAGATCCCCTAGCGCTTGTCGCTGTGGAATCGGTGGAAACCCCAACTTCCACAATGGGAAGGCAAAATACTCCAAATATAATAAACACCACTACGTCAATACCAGTCTGTTTTGCAACGTTCATTTTTCCTGGTACACATTCCTTATTGCCATTCGTCACATGTCGGCTGCATGCTGTTGATAGCTCCTTGTGGAGCACTGAGACTGCGACAGGATAAGTCTGGGTATAGCTGTAGATACAGAAACCTGAACACATCGTGTGTAATGCCACGGAAACAGCACTGAACAGGTGGCAGTAAAAAAGAAAGAAAAAAGAACAGAGGTTAGAAAGAGGAGGTATGGCATGTTATTCACAAGATTGTCAACATTTCTTGCAAAACACCATCGATCCATGAACTTCAGCATGGTAGATTGCCATAAGGTAAGTGACCAAATGAAAAGTCTTGTTAAACTAAAGTACAGGTGACTGGCTTTCTTTTTGTCGAAACACACGCACACACACACTCATGCTTGCACTTCTAACATGGTCACACTGCGTAGTCTTACAATAGGGAACACATTCTGAGAAAAAAAACAAACCTTCGGTTAAACGTTTATTACTTTAACCATCATGTAAAACAAGTAAAAGGCAAACAGATCATAGCACCAAATCAAGGAAGCATTTTTTTTTAATGCATTTCCAAATAATTACCACATCATGAAAGGATAGCAGTTCAAGAATATTTTGTGCATGTGTGTATTTTCAGACAATTATTGTCTGGATAATGACGAGCAAAGAAAACATTTTTCCTGAAACAAAAGCTAGAAACAAAAAACCATGAAAAATTACTCTGGAACAAAAGGCTCTGCTTCAATAAAAAAAATAATGTTTTTTCTGTGCGCACACACACTCACACATATCTCCATAAAACAGAAAAAATTGTTAACAATGAAGATTCTTAGCAACTCTGTTTTATGATGCTCCCTTAACACTAAACCTTATTCAGACCCTGAGTCTGAGCATCTGAACTCATTTCATTACAACTGGTTTCAAAACTCATACTTGNTCTGAGCATCTGAACTCATTTCATTACAACTGGTTTCAAAACTCAAACATACTTACATCCACAGAATGTTACCAGAAATTCCTGTTGAATTTTGTCAATTTTGCTGTGTAACTCACATTTGGATGCCATTTGTTTCCTTTCTTTCTTTCTCTCTTCTTTTTTTTTCTTTTATCATGGCCAAGCAACAGAGGCCGGCTGCCAGGCAGGTCTCGATAAAATCTTAATTTAATGGATTCCAGTTTTGATTTTCATCCAGAATTTCTGATGATTCATTACATGCAAACTTTTTGATTAGATTATCAAAGATATGCCAACATTGTCAAAGCATGTGCTTGCTTATCTGAGTTAAAAAAAAAAATCAGTATGGCAGGAATGACTGTCTAAGCTGTAACTGTAAACAAAAAAGATGTCTCAAACATGTAACGGTGGCTCCAAGAATATGCAAGCAGGAGCAACCAAATCTGGCACGGTTAAAAAAAATGTTCTTTTACATGTCACCGTTTTAAGATGTTGGTACATAAAGCATTTTTACCACTAACATTTTGTAATGAAGTTACATGAACTGTCATAAAATTAATTTTTAAAAAAAAAGCATCATGTTGCAGGTCATAGTGTGACAATGGAGTGTTTACATATTTTCATTACTCTTGACTGAAAAATTTCTGAGATAATAGATTTTCAGTGAAGCACCCTTTCCATTCCAAAAGATTTGTCCAAACCTACTGAGCAAGGAAGACTGTCCAGCCTGTGCACTATGAAGGGCCGAAAGGGTTAATCTACTGCAGCACTTGATTCTGCATAACAAACCAAGTTTTCTGAGCCAGAGATTCTCAACTTAACAGCCCATAAGCAGATTACTCCAGTTTTTAGCAGGTGATGGTTTAGGCACATGACATGAGCCCAGACACTGCCAAACACCACAAAGTATACCGCAGCAGCGCAGAATGTCCTCTGCTGTGTGGCTTCATGGCAGCCTGAAACTATTAGCTTCTTAGGTGCCAGCAGTCAAACAGAAATACCTGGAATGCAGTCTGCACAAAAGGAACGTACAACATTGGTTGGTCTGGTTCATGACCAGCTTATTTTTTTTAACCTGGTGACCATTCTGTGCAGTATCCTCTGTGGCATCAGGTCTTTCTTTTGGACCATGTTATCCCTAAAACGCATTGTAGCCACCTCTAAAGTCTATCGTGCTTGCTTGTACCAGTGTTGGGCAAAAAGAAAAAAAACAAAATGCTCACCTGACCACTCATGCCTATATATATCGGGGCTTTTCTGAACCGAGATCATATTAGTAAACAGCCATCTGGACAGTTTATGAAAGTATAGCATTTACAGATGATTAATGCTGGCAAAACCTTTGCACCGTTGAAGCAAGTGATGATTCAAATGATAGTTTATTTAGTATGCACCACACATCTCGAAACACTACACACATACCAACAACATTTAAGATTTTTAACTCCAGTTTCTTTGTGCAAGTCATCTGGAGAAATCTGGCACAACAGTACATCATACAAAAGACACTGAAACATGTCATTACAAAATGCAACGATGAAAATATCAACACAATCCAATCGATCAATATATGAATACTCCCAGGTAAAAAATGTAGATTTATAAATGTCAATTAACAAATTACCAGCCTTCAGAGAAAATACTTTCATAGATTGGAGGAACACCATGCGATGATGGGATTGAAGACTTTAGGACTTTAAAACAAAGTAGCAAACAAATAAGCCCTTGACTGAATAATGTCTTGTGAATGTCTTTACTTTCTATATATTAATTAAGGCTGTCCATACATCTTCATTTCTCAGAATTTCTGTCATGAATAATAGTTGAGTCTGTTGTTGATTTAACACTGATAACCTGTTTCTTCATTCATTGTCATGTTTGTTTGTGTGTGTGTGTGTGTGCGCGTGTGTGTTTAAAATTTGTTTTCCAGGGGAGAGGGTACTTGGTTTTTTTTTTCTTTCTTGCTTTCTTTTTTCCCCATGTCTTCCATTTTGTGGCTGGTGTAAAAGGTAATTAAAAAAAAAAACATGTTCGGTATTTTACCAGGTGTCACTTTTGACTACACTTTTCGGATGATGCAGATCCCCTGTGACCCATACAGTTTGTTCCACAGGTTTTACTGTGTGTTTTTACTGTGTTCATGCCTCTTCAGATGATGCACGTCACACAAGACTCGCATTTGTCAAAGAATCCTGAAGCGCTTATACCTAAACGAACAACGCGGGTCACCCATGACCAATACACAATACATAAAGAATGGGTCCTCCACAACTCAAATCACTGGAAGTGTGTATTTCAAATGATGCAGCTGATTATTTCTGTCCTTTGTAATGCACTTACACCCAAAATTGACAGCTTGCTGGCGTCTTGGTAGCTAAAAAAGGTCATAAGAAAATTTTAAATAGTTAAACAGATATAATGATTTTATTGTGTAAGTGGATCGTGAGTGTCCAAGGACGGACAACAACAGATAAATAAAACACACACACACACACACAATGAGGATTGACTAATAAATGAATCGGCCAAGGAAGACTGTACTTAAAATCATAAAAGATCACACGAGAATATCCAGAAACTGAGTGAGTGTGAGAGTGAAGATACTTCAGCACTTCAGTCGAGTGTGAAAAACATGAGGAAGCGTCTTGGTTTGGTGAGGGTAATGATGAAGGACTCTAGAACAAATCTGGATTAAAATCGTGCACAATGCCATCGGGTAGAAGGCCCAACC
>LFLW010003085.1:64623-77264 GCA_001262575.1 Conus tribblei | reverse complement strand
GTAAATAGTCATTAAATCGATGAGTTTGGCGGTGGTGGACCGACCGAAGGTTAATTGTCCATTTAATATATTGTATAAAATAGCCTTAAACGTCGATTTTGTTACGCCGTCGCCATTACCGTATTTCACAAACACGACTACGTCTTTCTTGGTTAAACCGCTCATTAGCAGAGAATGAAAAACTAACGCGGGTCTAGGATTGAGAGCCTGTTGGCGTTTGCGTCGATATATAGGATGTAGTATCATATTGGCTATGTAATTTTCGTATTTGCCCGATTTGTGGTACATATCCGTAACGGTCTGATTAAACACGGGGTGGGTTTTAACGAAAAGACGACTATTCTCATCATCGCGATCGAATAGTTGTACGTCACCCCTCGATATTAAAGAGTCGCAAATAGTGGTCAAACGATCGGCTTTAACCACGCAATACAGATTGTGGGAAACGATATACCACGATATAGGTTTGGGCGCGCGCCTTAACTCCTCCGCGTTTCGCAATTTTTGTTCGTTAATCGATTTGGCGCGCTGGTATTCGCATTCTTTAATCTCTAAATACATTTTAAGTTGCGCGCTAACCGATTTATCCTCGCTAGGATCGGTGTCCTGACATTTCTTGACAACGTTGTGGATTTTTTCAACGTCGTTAAGTTGGTGAAAATCGTATACGTTGTACGACGTTACGTTCGTGTTTTTGTGCGTTTTAACCGGTTTCGTATATTCCGATGTCGAAGTATGATAAATATCTATGACGTTTAACGCTTTCTCATTATTAGAGACATCCGTTGTCGGTACCGGCTGACATTGCTTAAAATAATTTTCCATTAACCGAATTCCTCGCGTTAGTGTACTCATAATGTCACAGTCCGATATCTTTTTCCGTTCTTTAGTCAACAAACCGCCGAGTAAATCTAAAGCGACTTCTAATACTACTACTAATCACGAGTTGGTTAAAAACGACCACCCTACGGCTAAGACCGTCGTAGTAATAAAAGCGGAAGAAAAACCTCCAAATACGACAGAACCGACAGAGCAAACTCCAAATACGGCAGTACCGACCGTTTCGAAAGAACCGAATATTGAATGTATTAAACAAAAACTACTTAACGAATTTGTACCTAAAGGAATTACGCCGGAAACTATAAATAAAATAGTTCTACAACAACAGCAGGGGCTAGGCGACTTGTATAGTCGAACGGTTAACCGATTAAACGCTATATTGAGTTAATTATTTTTCTTTTTTCAAATATTTAAGCTCCCGTTAAAAAAAAAGCAGGGGGGGACGTAAACGTTACACGATGAACTATTTGGTTAATCTTTTAATATTTAGCGTTACGTTAGGAGCTACCTGTATGGGTTTAGGAGCGGAAAATTTTCACTTTTTGGTGGACGAAATGTACGGCGATGACATACCCCAAGATATACATATAGAAGGTACGTATTACATGGACACTGAAGATCCCACCTACGAGCCTATAGCGAAAAACTTAAACCTCTCGTCGTTTTCGTTATACGACGTGTTTAGCGACGGGCCTTGGTTTTGCGCGTCGAATACCGCGGAGCTGATCGCTAACCTTACCACCGTCAATCATAACCGATCGATGGGCAATATTCAAACCGTTTCAACCGTGAGCGAACCGTACGCCGCTAACGTACAAAAATTGAATCTACGTCCGTTTTTAGACATCGACTCTTGCACCAGTATCCGATCGCTTCTTATACCCGTTAACGATTCGCAATTAGCAGGGAGAGCGTGGAATTTTTCTACCACGCATACTTTTCGCGAGCACGTACCAGTTTTATTCGTCGATTATTTCGGCGCCACGGCATTTTCTTACAAGCATAAACTTAACCATCCGGGTTACGATTATCAAAAAGGCGAACTGTTGCGATATTGCAAAGGGAGTAACTACCCGGGTCATCTTTACATTCCCGAAAAGAGACCCGTTTGCCCCGAAGGACCGGCTAAGGATAACCGAATTCACGGGAAAGGTCGTATCACCGTTTACAAACCCAACATCGTGACGTATACGCACCCCATTACTCGTTGTTATTACACGGACACTTACTTGTATTCTTCTAGTACCTTAGGGTTCTGTTGTTTAGATAGAGCCAAACACGACAACGGTCCTCCTAAATCGGTTCCTTACGGTCAACCTACCGTCGAAGAATGTAAAAAAATGCGAGATAGCCTCAACAGCAAGTACGGTAAGTTGAAACGGGGCAAAACTTCCATCGTTTACTCCACGCTGAACCCGAAGAGATACTCTTATCCATGCGCTAGCCACGAGAGCAAACACGTTTACGACGCTTTGATGGCGCGTTCGTCTATGGACATTTTGATGCCTTCGTTGACTATTCAAACGCCCTGGGTTACCATACCCAAATCTCGTTTGTATTCCGATCATTACTACGACGAGCAACACAGTTCCATTTTGATCTGGGATCCTATTCGCGTACAAGACGTATGTTTACACGTGCCGAGATTAACGACTTACGTGAAAACCGTTACCTACACCGGCGCCAACATCTCGGCTCCCATCGCTAGCAATCCCGGTGCGACCAAGGTAACGTATTTTATTAGCGACGACCTTAAAGCCGCGTTGACCGTCGATGACACGGAGAGGATAAACACGACCACCGCTAAGTTTAACTGTATTTCTTTTAACGACCGTGACGAATTATACAGAACCAATAACGGGGAAATCATAAAATTCACTCCGAATCTGGTTAAGCCTCCAGTTCGATCGGGACCGAAACATCATCTACATTACGGGTTCACGTCAATCGCAAAATCGCAGTCTTGGCCGAGCAGCGTACTTGGAGGTATACAGAATACCTTCCATACGCCTAACCTTTTAAAGAAAAAAGACGACGGTAAGGTTTTTTCTTGGTTTCACCTCCCCGTGCCCTCCCCCCCTCCGGCTCGGACAAAGTTGACTAGTGAAACGAACGCTTATATTCAGTTCATTAACACGGAACGTAACAACGAAAATCTTCACCTGCGAGCCGTGGAATCTTGCAAACAAAATCAAGCTTTGTGGGATAACTTTATTCAACTGTTGCAGTTAGATCCCAGTCGCGCCATTTCCTCCAAAATCAACCAACCGGTACAAGCCAGTAGCGGCGGTAAAGACGCGTATAACGTTAAACTATGCGAGTTTATCACTAACGTTCAAGTGATCGGGACCTTAAGAACCAACAGTAGTATGAACGTAACCATCGATCAAGAGTCGATGAGCGTAAGAGATATTATGTTGAAAAAATTCGGCGTTATTCCGGATAAGCGCAAGTGCTTGACGATGCCGTTGTTGCGATTCGATATCAGCAGCGCTCGGGTAAATCTAATAGGTCAACTAATGAATAACGGCATTGTCGAAACGTCCAAAATTTCGTACATAGAAGAATGCGACTTTTCGAAGGCGCAGTTGTTCAACATCCATAACGTCTCGTATTATTTTAAAGACTACCGGCTTTTTACCCAGTTTCCGACGGATAGCCTCAGACTAAGACGGCACAAATCCCTTTCGGAAGCGCAATCGTTCGTTAACACCCCGCAATCCGTTAAAGATGCTACGTCTCCGAGCGAAGGCGTGTTCAACGATAACAACGAAATAATGGATAACATACACAGTATTCCGATCACCAGTCCGCTTAAAGAAGACATGTACAAACAAATTCCGATAGGTTTAACGAACACCGATCTTTATTCAATAGTGGAAAGACAGTCTCAGTTTCAAAGCTTATCGGATTTGATCGAACTAGCCAACAACGAACGGTACGCGACCGCGGTAATGACCGATGATCAGCTCGTCGATTTAATCGGCGATACTAACGAACAGTTTAACGGCACCGACTTAGGAAACGTGTTTTTGTCATTGGGACGCGGAATCGGTGGCGCTTTTGACGGTATCGGGTCCGGCGTCGGTAAGGCGTTGAAGGGTCTGGGTGACGGTGTAGGCGACGCCGCGGAAGGAATCGGTAAG
This sequence comes from Conus tribblei, assembly GCA_001262575.1. NCBI lineage: Eukaryota > Metazoa > Mollusca > Gastropoda > Neogastropoda > Conidae > Conus > Conus tribblei. The sequence continues at coordinate 73,278 of LFLW010003085.1, read as the reverse complement.
GGGGGGTCGAGTCTGATCGACTCCGTTAGCGAAGGGTTGGGCAAGACTATTTTCCCGATTATTATAGGAGCGGTGGCGTTCGTGGGTATAGGCGGTTTTATTTTTATAATGTATCAAAAATGGGCTAAAGGCGATTTCGATCGTCATGAACCCGTCGATGAAAGCGACGAAGCTGAGCGGGAGGAGGAGGATAAGAAAGAGATTTAAAACGTTCCCGGAACGACGGAAACCCCTAGCTTTGTCCACTTACGTTTGACAGCTTCGTATACTACGTGATTTAATTTCATTTTAAACGATAATCCGTACTTACGATCTTGGGGCGCGAACGCGTTATAAAAATCGACAGCTTTGTCTATAAGTATACTTAAGGACCGGTAATACTTCATCCAGGACACGCTAAGCGCGCAGTTCACGTGCAATAAATTCGGATTAAAAAACCCGTCGTTGTTGTATTTTAGAAAGGAAGAGTTCGGACCGTCCATATCGACGTATACTAAGGCGGCGTCTTGACACAAGTCGTTGTAAAAATAGTCGCACGGTTTACGTCTCGTTACCGGTTTGGGAGTCATTACCACGTAGTCTTTACGCTTTAGGTCGTTCAGTAGTCTTTTAAACATGCTCAGGTTTTTTTTTATTTTAGTATTCGTGCCCGAATAGAATAGGTGATGAAACAACAGTTCTATAAACCGTTTAAAAAAAACGGGACTGTTTGACGGCGATCCCGACACAAAACCTTTAACGATTACCCGTTTAGACCTCTTTTCGTAACCCACGTAACAATTCGGGCTTTTTAAGGCGACCCATTTGAACCGATTTTCTACCTTAAATCGAATACTTTTAGAAGTTCCCTTGGGTTTAACGAGCTTAGCGCTTTCGCAGTCTTTAAACATAATCCCGTCCGTCATAACCGCCAACAACGATTTATTGTGCCGATTCAACAATATTACGTGCCACATGTACGCTACGCTCCATTGTTTTAATAGGTTGTGCAGCCTAAGATCGTAGTACTTGCATTTACCCAATAGTGACACTATGGCTAATTTAACCCCTGTATGCGTTTTCTTGAACGCGTTCAACAACTCGAACGTTCGTACCAAATGCTTATCGTCCATGCCGTCGTTGTGAATTAAAACGCTGGAATAAAAACTAACAGCGTCAAAGCATGTCACGTTGCGAAAGTACCCACGATGGTTAAAGAGCGCGACGATGGCTTTTTTTCGGAAATACGCGCCGTTCGTACTTTCGTCGTATATTTTAGCGATATACCTCATTACTTCGTAGTCCTTAGGGGGTACGACTGTTTTAGCTACGTTTTTGAGTATACAGCCGTAGGTAACAGCGCCTTCGTACTCTAGGATCCGGTCTGAGTTGGAGGATTTCGTCACGATCACCCCTTCGATATTATTATATACGACATACTGATCGTCCGTTTTAAACACTACGTAAGGGACGGTAGCGATCGACGGCGGTGGTGGTAAAAACAAATGGCAACCGTCTAAGGGAATACAAGCGGCCAGTATGATAGGTAACCGACCGGTATTTTCTATGTCCACAAAAACAAACGGGCACGTTTCTTCCAGTAGGTATTTGATTATTTTACGCTTTCCGTGGTTAATGACGTTTTTACTTTGATCGGGTTCCGTTAACCACGGAACAGGATCGGTATAAAAAAACAAATGATCGAACGATTTGGGTATGATGTAACCGTTCTTTAAGCGACAAAACATCGTTTTCAATCTGTTAACTATATTGGTCTTAGCTTCGGTCGCTAAATGGTGTAAAACGTATTCTCTTTCGGTTATTCGATGAGTCGAATGCGAAAAGGTGAACGCGGACTTAAAGTCGCGACAGTCTGAAAAAATCCGGTCTATGTCTCGATCCGAAATTTGCGTTCTACCAACATCGATTAAGGGACTGAAGCGCGTGTCTATCGCGTAAGGCGTCCTTGTACTACCACTAAAACGACAAACGTCGATAAACCGTCTAGGAGGCGTACTATTACAAAAATTTAGCCTAAAATGCGGAGCTGGTTTGGGTATCGTTCGTAATTTGAGAGCTTTGGATCGATCGTCGTAATACAATATTCCTAACGAATCTTTGTTATAAGAATAACTCGCCACAACGATGACTTTATCCGACATGGTCCAGAAAAAAGGGAAGGGGCGGCGAATTATATACGCGACGAGACGGCGTTAGCCATTACTCTTCTTTTTTTCTTCATTAACGGCAAAAACGGACTCGCTCCTATTTCTCCCGATAATCGTTTTTTGAAGGACTGCGGCGTGGTAGCGGTTGGGTTCGTTATAGACAAAGGTTTCCATTCCGCCAAGTGGGGTTTAGGAAACGCCGCAAAAAAAAGGGACATGACGAACGCCACGACCAAATCGTCTCTATGGTTGGTCGTTATTTTACCAGTCAGTTTATGATGTCTGTAAACGAAATTTTGAGTTTGTTCGATAAACGTGTCTAAAACGAACCTATCTTTGCGATACGTTTGTTGTAGCTGGCTGTTGATCTTAAATTTTTTGGCGTTACAAGTATCAATTACCGTTTTAAAAATGTTACTCTTGTTTCTGTCCAAGTTATATCCGGGTACAAAAGTATTATTATTATTATTTTTGACACGTTTGTGGTATAGAAACGTTCGTACGGAAGAATTACCCAGCGTCGAACATAGTTTGTTGTAAATAATGGCCACGTTGTTCACGTTGGAATTGTTTTCGACCATAATAAAAAACTGGCTCGCGGAAGCGCTACACCAGCGTCGTTCGATTATCGTTTTTATACATCTTACGATCATATCGGTAATTTCGTCGTTAATGTATATAGCTTCTCGTATATCGAACAACCTTTCTTCCATATGAACCAAAACGGGATAGAGAGACGATGTCACGCAGCTTAACGCCGCGGCGGACCGTTCCGTGCAGTTATAAGCGGGGTCTACGTAGATGTAAAAATCCCTTTTTTCCTCCTCCGCCAACCGATACAGCATTTGCCTGGTTTGTACGTAGTCAAAAAACGATTGATTAAACAACGATACTTCGTTGGCCCCCACCGACGGACCGTGTTCGTTTAGTAATTCTTCGGGTTGAATGACTCCCAATTCGTTATCGTAATTGCTTACGGATCCTACCATTATTTTCGTGAACGTTTTATTGTCCTGCGAAAATTTAATATGGTTCGGCGCAAACGCTTTTAGATCCACGCACCCGCTAGTAGTAGTACTGTATTTTAAGTGATCCGGCCGAGTGCAAAAGTATCCGATTTTGTACACGTTTCCGTATTTTTTGTTGGGAACTAAATGGGTAATAATATCGATCAAAAACTGTTTCTTATCGCCGATGGGACTGGATATTAATCCGATTTTACATTTGCGTCTTTGCGCCAAGGGCAAAATCGTTCCGAATCTCGAGCGGGTAATACACAAAGCCTCGTCCACTAGACATATGTTAGGGTCTTGACCTCTTAGCGAGTTATCTAACCAAGCGCTAGCGCATTTTAACAAATTGATCGTCCCATCGGTAAATTTTATAGTTACGTTTTGTTCCGGAAAAGACACGGTATACCCGCGTTCGTCGTCGGTTTCTTCAATCTCGTCGTAACGTCGGTTCGACGACTTAATACACTCCACGATTTGGTTTTTTGTCGTAGATACTAATTTATTGCTTTGCGCTACGGTCAAAACGATTACGTTTCTTAAGCAAAGCATGGCCGCCGCAACGATAATATATTGAACGGTGGTTTTCCCGTGACCTCTAGGCACGACAGCGACGTAGTGTTTTTTCGTATATTCTTCGATGTAATAGTGTAGGCTGTCGGCGGCGAACCCGAAATAGTCGTCGGTCATAGCTAATAAAAAATTGTATAGCAACGAATAGCCACGGACGTTTCGTATATAGTAAACTAACGTTTCGTATATGATGGATTTTTGAAAACATTCAAAAAACTCTCCGTTACTTTCGTTGAGCGCGTTAACGCAGTTGACGAAGCGCTTAAAATCTTTCATTTCCTTCACTTGCGTCTCTATGTTTTGAGTATAAGAAAGCGAACGGCGTTGCGCGGTAGTGATATCGTCTTTCCTATCGAATAAACCGTCTTCGACGACGTCGTTGACGTTTTCAAAAACGGTAGTGTAATTATTATAAGGCGACAGACCGACAATGCCCGGTTTGCGTTTTAGCGAATCGTGTAAAAACCGAGACCACATGTACTTTTCGTAAAGGTGCTTGGCGTGCTGAACACAACTATCGTTAAATTCTATACATCCCCACATATTGTCAGTCGCTCTTACTCGAGAATTAAAAATAAAATCCACTCTAAAAGTACAATTGTTGTTGTTAGTAACGTACATTTTTGTTGGTGCATGTGCTTTAGACTCGAGAGATCCGCGTTTCGTTCAAGTACTTTCTTTTATTGCAAACCACACATTTTTTTGGGATAAGAATAAGATTATACATAATAAGTAGTACATTTAAACGTTAACATTAACTTTATAACACGACAACCGGTTGGGCTTTTGCGCTGATAAGTAAACCGACTTTGCGTGGCGTGATAAACTTCGTAAGGTTTGGCGTAAACGGGCAACCAATAAAGCGTAGGTAGCACAAACCCAAAAAAAGTATTAAACCGCCTGGTTTCATGATCCAAAGGTTTCTCGCTGTCGTATCGAATAACGCAGTACGCGTAATCGCGAGTTACCCTGTAGTTAATGTGTAATATACGTACGTTCGGTTCCAGCAAATACATTTCGAACAGTAAATGCCCGATACTCGTAGACGCCTTTTTGTTCCCGTCGTACATAAAATCCGCGCCGTCGTTCATAGGTATCACGTCGTTAAAATCGTAAAACCGTTCCATGCGCTGTAACCCGATATAAGGAATTAAGGTTGCTACGGCCGCGTCATCATCGATCAAGGTATCCACGACAGCCTCTTTCGTGTACGCGTCTTTAAATCTTTCGCCCACGTTCGTTTCGCCTTTCTGGACGTCATCGCATAAGCGTTTTATTAGCGCGTGAGTATCCCGAGATAAGCAATCTTCGGGATTAATATCGACTACAACTAATTTCATTATGAATAAGGAGGTGGTTTTGTGTTATTCGGACGTTTACAATAAAAAATGTTACGAGGTAATTCAAACGATAAAAAGAACTTACGAATGTTTACTGGTAGAGTATAACTTAGGGTCGGTGAAAGAAAGCGATAATTTTTCCTTTTACACGTACGAACCTGGAAAGTTAACCGGCCCGAAGGCTTACGATAGTACAATATTATTCGCTCGTTACAACTTATCGCAAATATGTTGCAAGAATAAAGATCTTTTAAAGACGACCGAGATGACAGACGTCTATATAGACTTTAACTACGACTCGTATTATATTAATCAGTATGCTTCGATTATCGTTACAAAACCCCAATACTGGAATTTAATCAAGCGGTTTTTTCCAACTCCAACTTTATTTCAGGCGTGTAAGCAAAAGAAAACGGCGACGAGCGCTTTATTGTCGCCTGGGACGACAAATATCCACGTACGATTTTCGTCTTAATGACTCGTACAACGCGCGAGCGATTAAACCACCATCCTATTATTTGTTGTCGCTAGGCGATTTTATACGCGCGTATTAACGATACTACTACTATGCTGTACTATAAATCCTTAGTCATCAACGCTTACGGCGTCGCGATTTGTCTTTTAGGATGCTTCGTATGCATAGTTAATTTAGCGTTTAGAAAAAAGCTTAAAGAATGCCATACGATTTGGTCGGCGTTAATACCGGCCTTATTCGCAATACCTACGATATTAGACGGACTGTACGATATTACCACCCAATACGATCCTTCTCGAATCGAAAAGTCGTCCACGGTAATCGCCGCGGTATTAATGGGAATACTATCCCTCGTTATCGTCGTGAATAATCATTTAAATATGCGAGTTTTAAGTAATTGTAGAGTGATCGCTAAATGCGATTATAAGCCGCTTCCGCAAAACGACGATGACGAAGATGAGGAAGCGGATTTAGGCGCAACGATAACCGTCGTAGACAACGGATCATCCTGGTTTAAAACCGTTAATCTAAACTTGTATCCTAACATACTTTGGTCTTTGATGGTCGTATCGTTATTATCTTTTTTGAGTTTTTTGGGACGATGCTTTTCTTTGTACGTAGGTAATTACAACCGACAGATCGACCTGTCTATTTACGCCTACTCTAGTATCGGACTTACCGGTTTAATCTCTATATACGATTACGTTTTCTATACCAAGTATACGAGTAACATAGTTTTGTCCTATTTGACCGTTATCATTTACGGAATCGGTTCGTTGGTGGAGTATCACGGCGTAAGGAAAGATATTGAAATAACGACAATAATTCTGATTTGCCTAGGAATTATAATAATGAGTATAAAACTACTCGGGTTTCAGAAACCAAAACTGGATTAGTCTTCATAATTCGGTATTTGTCGTCTAGACCGCAAACGGCGTTTAACGTTTGACGGGGGGTTAAACTTAGTTACGATAATTTTACGTTTTGGGTAGTACAAAGTGACCGCGCCTTCGGGAAGACGCCGTTGTTGCGTACGCTCGTACTGGCACGAAGAAGAAATAAAGCATCGATCATCATCATCGTTAGCCTGGCGTCTAGGCGTCTTGGATCTTCTACGTAATGACGACATCGCGGGGGTTTGTTTTTCCTCGGGCGGTAATAGAGAGGTTGTATATATTAATACACGGTTTACGTATTTTTTGGTGAAACGATTTAATATTCGTAATGGTGGTAGGATAATCGGGTTTTGCGGATTAAGTCAAAGTTATTAACTATTATACGTTTTAATTCGACCAACACGGATTTTGGCAAAAAAAAAGATAGCACTAACGTTCCCTCGAACCGGTACCGTCCCCTATCACCGCCTTCTTTCGATTCCGCAACGTCAGCGGTAACGTACGTTAAATAAATCTTACCTTCGACGTCGTCCCGAGTTACTAAATCGACAACGGACACCATTTCGCTCAATAATTGTTGACCTATAGCGTTATTAAGCACGTTAAGGTAACACTTCGTTTTGTCTACAATAACGTTGATCTCTTCTCTTTCGTTGCCGTAAAACGTGCACGTTGTAGAATCGATCACGCTGTCCCATACGCGTTTAATTAATCGTTCGTTGCCTTTTATCCATTTACAAAGTTTAGGATTAGTTACGTCTTTTTTATGGTAAACCGTCCCTCGAACGTGGCTAGGTTTTAAGTCTAAGAATTGTGTAATATCCGTAAACCGCTTAAAGTCCACTTTTTCTTTCAGTAAGGAAGTCTTACATTCGCCAATTCCGACCAGTTTATTGTTCCGTACATCTTGTAACGTACGTATTGGGTCGTTCGACTCGGTAATTAAATAATCGGGCGTGGCGCTCAATACGCAATCCTCCGGTATACAGATTTTACCGCTTTTATGTAAAAAGGAATCTGCCGATATTTCGTTAATCGCCCGTAAAGTTTCTTCTTCTCCGTATTCGCCGTATAGTTGAAAATCCAGAGGTACGGCGTTGTGAATAATCGTGGGTTTCTTACCACCCCATAGGACTGGAATACAAGCCAGACTATCGTCCAAGTACCCGACTCTAATGGTATTAGCGGATCCTATAAAAACGTCTTTAATATCCAACCAAAATTTGCGCGACAATAAACTGTGATTAAACACGATCTCTCTAAACTCAGTTACGTCTAGGATAGTAGTATTGCGCGTGCCTATAAACGCGCCGTAGGGTAATAATTCTCTCAGCGCTCGAGTAAGTCTCTCGATCATATTCGTTTAGAAAAATAAACGACATACACACGCGCGTATATATATATATACCTCGTTGGTTAATAGCATAACTCAACATTATGAGAGTTCTTGTACTACTACTATGGCTCATGTAACGCCAATTCACCAATTTTGGCGATTGTGCGACACTTAGCAATAAGGTTCGGGCCAACCAACCTACCCACCAAAGAGTTAAGTTAGTTAAGTAACGAACGTACAATTTTGGTCGATTGGTATACCGACCGTTACCTACCTACCAGTTAATTACTTATATATATATATGTGTGTGTGTGTGGCTCACGTAACGCCAATTCACCAATTTTGGCGATTGTGCGACACTTAGCAATAAGATCCCGGCCAACCTACCTACTCACCAAAGAGTTAAGCTAGTTAAGTAACGAACGTACAATTTTTGGTCGATTGGCATACCGACCGTTACCTACCTACCAGTTAATTACTTATATATATATACAATATTTGCGATTGACCGACCGACCAAGGTACCTATCTACTAATAGAAATGTTGATTATTAATCTAGCTTCATTAAACGTTCCATTAGAATAATGATACTCGGTTTAACAATAAACTCCCTTTTTAATGGTTTACATCGTAGTTCTTATGTTCTCTATCGAACAGTTTCACAGACGAGCAAAAAAGTAAAAAAAATGCATAAGTATCCTCTGTTGCGGTTTTGTAACTGTTTGTTGCCATTCGTGTTGTTTTTGGCGTGAAATGTGGGTAGCACGCTCAATCTTACGCACACATTATTTGAGTGATAGACAGAATAAAAAGAAAAGAGTAAATGTGTAACAACAAGTACGTTTGTCTCATACAACCGCAAACGCACACTCACGAA
>LFLW010003085.1:3703-34625 GCA_001262575.1 Conus tribblei | reverse complement strand
CGATTTAATATTATTGTATAAAGAAGAAAAACACCCTCCTATTATTGTTCGACCGACTCAACTCGATCGTCTTTCAGTACCTTTGGAAGCGCAGTTATTCGTACAAGAAATACAACTCGTCAAACCGTTGTCGCATATATTAACGTTTTTATGCAAAAAGTATGGTAACGCGAATCAACACACCGACAGAAACGGGGTTAGTAACATTATGACCAAATATTTATTACATAATTACATGAACCCTCGCAACAATTGTTGCTTCAGACATTTAACGTTTACGCTAACACCGGATAGAGAAATCGTTTGCGGACTATTACACCACATTAACTGTAACACTAACATCACGTCGCATTACAATCGTATTCGGGAATGGTACGCTTGTAAGTGAATGTCGAGATTATTACCATACCAATAACGAGGCTAAATTTAATCCTATGGATAGTAAAAACGTCAGCAATACGACAACCATACAAATAGCGTACGTTTTATCGGTAGTCTGCATTGCTATTTAGTGGTTGCAGCAGTATTACTTAGTGCTTACCGAAAAAACCGTTTTTTGTCCGTAAATTAATAATTTATAAAAGCGTTAGACAAGTCGTTACTCATAATGACGTCGCCGCCCCAAGATTTGGTACAACAACGAGTTAAAAAGTACTTAGCTAACGCGCACTTAAAGCAATAAAGAGGAAGGGTCGTGCGCCGTTCTACAACGAATCTGAACGAAAAACTTGACGAGTTAACGTACACGATTTTTATTATATATTGCGTATGATCGCATATTTTCAACCATTTAGAGGGGTTTACCAATATAAACGTGTGACCATTGACGGTTAACGACACCGATGCATCTGCGAAGCGCGTGTCGCGCAACATCGTCCAGTTCAAATTTTCCTTTAAAGCGTCGTCATTTAAGGATTTATTGTCGTCGTTGTTGAAACATAAATGAGGAATTTTGCAAATATACATCATTTCAAAATCGGTCGATGATACTATTTTGTCCGTACTATTATTACGCGTAACTTCCTTTTCGTCTTCGCGCAACAAAGGCGTAAGATGCAGGTTGTATATATTAGGGGTCGTATTGATTCGAATTAAATTACATCGAGTTTGGATCCTACGTTGTTTTTGAGATACGTAATGAATAATTTTGTTGGTAGAATCGTAAAATAGACATTGCCAGTTCTTAGCGCCATTTTCATCCGTGATGCTGTAAAAGAACGCGTGTTGGTTTTGATTAACGGTCACGCGCTCGTGAGCCAAGACCCACATTTTAGATTGAATAAAATTTTGAAATATACACAAATCGTAGTCGCTGTTCATAATTGAAAATATTAATTCTTAGTAGCGGAGGAGGAGATTCGACGTGCGTTTTTTTTAAAATTTAATATGTGCAAAATGATCAACTACTACTACGCTTACGCGATTATTTGTTGTTGCCTAAGTTTACGTGCGAGTTCGCAGTATTATGGAACTCTAAAGGCGAAAAAAATAGATCCCACGTTCGTTAACGAAAGAGACTTTAAGGTCTTTCATTTAGCTCTACCTCAAACCGATCACTACCATTGTAGCGCCGTAATCACCGATTATAACCCGGTGTGCGTTTATTGCACTCAGGCTCGATGCGACTTTGAACCCAATACGGTCATAACTATTAACTATAATTTGGATTCGCCATCGTGTACGAAACGGTATACGGTCTTAACCAAACCATATCCGGGACTTAAGTGCGCTCCGTTCATGTCACAGATTCAAATAGAGTATTGATCGATTTTTTTTTTAATGTATACGATCCGTTCAACGTTGGGGCCTATCCGCTTAGGAGAATACAACGAATTTAAAATCGTTAACGACGATGGTCAAATCGTTTTTTATACCAACGTCTACAAAGGCGTAGTTTCAGTTTGCATAAACGACAATTCGTGCATCGTCGTACGCGAAAGCGACGAGTTGAACATAGATTGCGCGCAATACAGAACGACTGTAGTGATAAAAAACCACATACCGAAATGGTGGTTGCTTTGCGGCGCTACTACTAAAATAAAAAAAAGAACCGTGACTAACATTGTAATTTATAACCTGAATTATATTTTGTGACGTACTTAATAATCGTACAGCCAAAATTCTCGGTCGAACCTAGCGGACTCGCGCTGGGGGTTACATTTCGGACAGTAGTAGTAGTAGTTAGTAATACGCCTATTATCGGTAACGAGATTTATTGGCGAAGAATTGATAACGATCCTAGGCTGAGGTTGCGCCGCGTTACTACCCTCCGTATAAACCATATTATCTAAAGAATTAATTAAATTGGTCAAATCGTCACACGATTGTTGTTGCTGCTGCTGCTGTTGGTTTGACATATTTCTTGTTTTTTCTCACGCGCTCGTTTTTGTTTTCCTTTTTATACTTTCGGACGATGTTTATCGCTTTACGTATCTGCGGGTGGTTATAGCCTTTATAATTTAACACGTTAATAATATTATCCATTATAGTATCGACGAGAGGGGAATAAAACACTTTATCCGTAGCGAAAACGACCGTAAAAAAATAACTGAACAGACAATATTTTTGCCATATTTTGCGTGTAAAACGCTTAGGCAAGAAGTCGTGAAAATCGATTTTCAGTTCGTCAAACAACGACTTATAAGTCACGTAGGGTGGGTCGTAGTCGGTATTGTCGTCTCTTAGCGATTTAATGCTGGTACGCGCGATAGGCGATTTGTGAAAACATAAAAACGATCCGTTGCTTCCAAACTCGTGGTTTTGAGCCCTAATGAAACGATTAATGATCAAAAAATTGGCGTCGTTCTGTTGTTTGAAAGTGTCGGTAATTGCCAGCAGTTGAGCGGGATCGTCGTAACACTTTAAGTACATTAGCTTAATAAGCCCTAATACCACGTGATTCATGAGTTCTTTGTTGTGAGACGTAATGGTATAGACAATATTTTGTAGGTCCTCTAAGTTTTCCGAGTGTTTATATATTTCGGAAGCCGTCTCTTTACAAACTCGCAAATCGTTTTTGGTGTTGATGCTGGTCAAAATACTCTGCCTGTGAATAAGGACGTTGTTATTGCCCGTTCCCTCGTCGTATCGTTTTACCCCCGGAAAACTGTTAACCTTAATGTAATTGGGGGTGGATTTTAACGCGACGCTTCTGTAATTGAACTCGTTGACTATACCGGACTGTAACACGCGATCGCTTTTTCTAACGTTCGAGATCTTAACACGCATCTTTTGATCGGGGCGTCTGGAGAAAAAAGAAACATAAAACTGCAAGAGCACCTGTCTTAGCTTTAAATCGTCGCCCTTTATATTAAAATTATAACTGTTACCCACGGGTATTACGTCATCGTCAAAAACCGTTTTGTACAGAGAGCACGTCACCGTTTTATGCGCGATTACGGATTTGACCAGAGGTTTGTTAATAATTGTCATGTTCGTCTTGATGGGAGAAGCGTAAGAATAGCCGCTAAGATGCACTACCAGAACGTTTGTGTGGAGGACGATTTTGGAATCGGGTAATACGGAATCGAACGACATGCCTAAATTGTCTTCGATAATATTTTTGTACGATCGTCTCGTCGGGGTCGATGGTACGAACGATTTAACCCGAGAGGTAACGTTTTTACCTCGAAAAAACTTGTTCATAAAATCGGGATCGAACGTTTCCGTTAATCGAGTTGCGCCGCTAGTAGTAGTAGCAGTAATAGTAGTATTGGCGGGAGTCTTATCGGAAATCCGAGCGTCGCCGCTAAACCAAGGGCGCCATTCGTTTAGGTCGTGGTCATCCAAATATCGCATAAAAACCTTTAGTAAGGACACGGGCGTTTCTACGGCGTAAAACCCGTAGGTCGCGATCGATCGACTGTAGCTTTGATCACAGCGAACTATTTTTGCTATTCTTTGGAAACAAGCGAGCGCCTCTCTGTGTATATAGCACGTTACTCGTTTATGTTCGTGGCGCGAAACCCTAGCGAATATTTTCAACACTTCGTAAACGTGAAAAAAATGATCCGATTCACCCTGAACATATCGTTTGTAAGCGTCGTATACTTCTTCTTTTTCGCCGTTTCCTTTAACTGTGATTACGAACGAAGGTTCTATTACCTGGCTTAAAAACATTTTAATCATGGTTTCGTTGTACAGGCTCAAATCTTTCATAAAGTAGAGTACATGACACGTGGGGATGTTGAACGTTAGTCTAGCTCGATTGATTACAAAACACACTTCGAGCAACGAAGAATATTGTAGGTAAAATTTATTTCGAACAAAAAACCAGTTTTTATAAGGGCACTCGTTCCGTTTAAGAAACAATTCGTGTAAGGCTCTTACTAAATTTGCTTGAATGCAATCGACGGTTTCCAACTCTCGTAACGTAAGACCATAATCTTTGTCGTAGAAAAGAATTCGCCGAAACTCTTGCCAATCGTAACACACGTATTTTGTGTTGAGGTAATCGCGTAAATAAACCAGTAAGTTTATACCGAAAGGTCTATTATCGATTTTGCATTTTTTACCGCCAGTAACGCTAGGAGACGTATTACGTTTTCGCTTAATACCCATCATCGCGGACGTAATGAAAAAAAAAGACTGAAGAGAGATCAGTAAGGGTTTCTTTATATCCACCACCCTTCTTAAGGTAATAAAGAGATTTTTTTTTAGTAAATGAATGCGCGGTGTGAATTCTTAAGGCTTATAACTAGATTCCTTTTTTTTACTTTGTTAATAGTTCGTCAAATTCCGTAGGAGTATCAATATCTATGAAGTGATTACATACATCTCGATATACGGTTCGCTTAAAATCGGTCGAGCAACTGATTCGAGCGTCATCGGGGTGCAACTTCGGACACGTATGTTCCGGCCTGCCTATACCGACGTATAGATTGTCGATGACGCAATTATAACATTCGAAAGAAAATTCGTCGTCGTTGCCTACATAAGTTTCGTCCTTATGATAACAATGCCACGACAATATCTTGGAAATAAGCGTTACGTATTCCCGAATTGTCGTTTCGTTCGTACACGTTGGATTACGAATAAAGGTATTCCATAAACGATGGTACGCTCGTTTTAAGTTGATGTAAATGTGTCGCTGATCTTCTTCCTCCGCGCCGTGTAAAAAGCGATTTAAGGAGATTTGCAAGCACGTATAGGCTACGTATTTAAAAAATGACGTAATGTTCGACGTACAAGGAGTTAGTGTTCGTACCACATTGTCAATTCGGGGTTGCAAGTCGAGCATAAACGATCGCAGGTCTTCTTTCGCTTTGGAGTGATTTTGTAAAGCGTTTAACATCGTGGTAAATTTTCGTAACACGATCAGTTCGTCGAAACGCTCACAATCCTTGCCGAGTCGTAAAGCGTATGGATCCATCGCGCGCGTTTAACGCGTTTAAACATTACGAGGCTTAAATATTTAGGTATCGCCACAAAAGGTATTAAAACCAACCACCCGGTTTAAAAAAAAAAGTTTCCTCCCTACCTACCCTAGCGGTTGCCGCAACGAACATGGTTATTAACGTATATTTAGCGTTAATGTTCTACAATCCTAAATCCGATCGTTTACACCCTTTTTTTTTGAGACAACTGTACCGGTATTTTTACGTACCTATGAAAATAGACATGCCTGTGGAGTTATTACGCGCGCGTTCGGTAAGGGTTTATTACGAAACTCATATTTTAATTATTTCGTATTTGTCTAAATTCGTAGAGGGGAACGTGAGTTTAAGCGATTTCAGGCATACGTTAAACCTCATCAAAGGCAAATCCGTCTATTTCGTAAACGATAGCGTGAGGAAAACGACCTCAATCACCGTCGTCAAAACGCAGGATTCGTTCTGCTACGTTCTTGAAAAACTTTACCTTAAATTAGTGGTACATAGAACGGCCAACTACTTGACGGTTTATCAAAATGAGACTTCGGTCCTTTCCGCCGACGATTTACGATACACGCCAGAAAACATAGCGTTTTTAAAACGACTAAAACTAACTTTAATGAACAATCACCCGAGCGTTTGTCACGCGTTTATAGAAAGCGTCGTGAACCATTTTTTAAAACGAACAGGAAGTAAGTATACGTATCGAGCGTTAGTACCCAACTTATCATTCGTTAATTACGTTCATAATTGTATATTAAGTCTTATTTACAAAGATAATTTTAGGATCGTTTATCATTCTCCCACCACGCCCCCACCCCGAGTATGTTTCGGATTTGACAATCGAGACAAACAAAAAATCCAGTCCCTATTCACCCTTAAAGTATGTAAACACCATAACGAACCCATTAACGTATACATTTCAAAAATCAAGCGGAAAACGGAGGTGTATACCGACGAGTATTGTTTCGATCGAACTACGTATTGCACGGATCATCTGACTGACGTTATCGACGTTAAACTCCTCACGTACGATCGTCAAGGCATTTATCAGCGTTGCGCGTTTTGGAAAAAACATTCGAATCTTACTTTTAGCTTCTACGTTAAAGGAGACGCTTTGGTTATTAGAAAATTTCAATCGGTTGCGTTCAAAAAAGTCAAACCGTGCGCTATCAACAATGCCCGGCGGTCGTTTATTAAACGTTTATACGCCACAACCCCCGCCAAGTCCGACGCGGAATCCACGGTAGTGCCATTTAATTTACCGGACCAAAAGTGCGTCGACATTTTAGACAACGATCCTAACAACTTTCGGCTTCACGCTTGCGATTTATGTAAACTATACGCCCAGCAGCCACCCTACGGGAATATACGGTAATACGACCTCGCACATTTTCATAAACCACGAAAACGTAAACAACGTGTAATAATTGCTCGGTAGCGTTCCGTACCAAGCGTATCTACACAGCGCAAAAGTGAAGTAAGACAACAAAAGCAAAACGGTCGCTCTTAATACGGCTCTTAATCTAGACTCGACGGTCGATACAACAACCATCCACTGAGGGGCCTTATCCGCGGTAATTTTTAGAGGAATTAGGTCTAATGCGTAATTCTCCGCCGCTTCGCCACGACGACGCGCTACGATGACTTCCACGCAATAGCTGTTATCATCAGTATCTTGCGACGCCACGTAATCTTCAGCTTCTTTTAAGCTCACCAAAAACGTTTTACATTGATTTCCTCTAACGCTACCGGAAATGAACGTATCGCTAATAACAATAATACCGGTATCGTGCCGAACGTCATAGTCGACTTTAAGGAATAAATCTTTGCCATCGTCGAATCGTCCGGTTTTGAACTGCTCAAACGTGTGAATCAGGGGTAGCTGTAAAGCGCTCACTTCGCCAATCTTTTTCGATACGTACACGTTGTTGCGTTGGGGGGTGAAAACGATTTCTTTTCCACCTACGTCAGACACCGTTAGATTTTTGCTTCGTAACGTCAGCAGTTTGTTGATGTTCATCGTAAGATCGAAAACACCCGTAAATGTTAGGGTAAGATTCTTGAAACGTTTTGATTTTGTTTTGACAAAAGCGCTCTAATATTATGTTGTACATAAGGTTTATAGACGTTAACTTAGGGTTCGAAATATACGTTTGGTTACACAGTTGTTTATATTTAGGTATTCGGTCCAACGTATTGTCGAGCTCGAGAAGAAAGTACAAAACTTCCTCGACTTTGGCGACATTCGGCGTTTTACCAACGTCGTGTTCGTAGCAATGTAACGCATCTGTTACGCTATAATACGACATAAGACTTAACTACCGTCAGGGACCTAAGTATAAGCCTTTAATCTTTTAGGTCGAATGAGTCTTTTATAAGCAGGTAAAGATCGGTATAGCAGTGGTAGCGCAAACTGGTGGCGTTAGATGATGAACCGCTACTACATAGGTATATACTACGTCTACATTATACTATCCCTTTTGCTTTGATACCAATATCCCTCGTACTTTTTTCTGTAGACAACACGTATTCGTTTAACGCTCACGTCTTTTGTTCGGTTATTCTTTATATTATTGTAGCCACAAGTATATATGATTAACGTTGCGGCGCAAAACTACGGACTGTTTGTCGAAATCCGTATTGGAAATAAGCCCTTAATCGCTTAGGTCGAACGAGTCTTTTATAAGCGAGTAAGGATCGGCGGTGCGTAGACTGGTGGCGTTTGATGATGGATCACTATTACATAGGTCTATATTACGTCTATTTTATAATATCCTTTTTGTTTGGGTACCAATATACCTCGTATTTTTTTTTATATAACCACAATGCGTATTTATTTAGCGCTCACGTCCTTTGTACGGTTCTACTTTATATTACTGCAACTACAAACGCGCGAACCTAACTTTATATAAAGAAAATAGACCAATAGTAAACACAAAATTACGATCCCCACAATACAAGTATTCTAAAATAGGTTTATAAACGCCCTAATGATTAAGTTTGGACAGTTGCGACCCAACTTCGGTCCATTGGTAAAAAAAAACACCCCTTTTGCAGGATTTTGGAGTATGACTCAACAATAAGGATCAATCCTTAATGACTTCAAAGAATTCTATATATACAGCGTGTAATACTAGATTGCGGTTTCCACAATCATGAAGATTGAGACTTGTTATACGTGCCAAAAGGTGGCAAAACAGCTCGTCTGCGAACGATGCGGTCGTCATTGGCATAGACTATGTCACGGTAAAATCAGTAAAACGATGTTAAAGCAACTGCAAAAAAAGGGGCGGTTTGTCTGCCGAGTGTGTACCGATGATGAACAGGACGGCAAACCAACCAACGCCATGACGTCACTGCAAAACGATCAAACCGACGCCCCATCGCCAAAGGCTGAAGAACCGACCGACGCCCCATCGCCAAAGGCTGAAGAACCGACCGACGCCCCATCGCCAAAGGCTGAAGAACCGACCGACGCCCCATCGCCAAAGGCTGAAGAACCGACCGACGCCCCATCGCGAGAAAAACCGACCAACACCACCAAAATCAAAAACGTCACCGCTTCGTTAACGAGGGACCGCGAAGGATATTACGAAATATATTTGAACGATTGTAGCGATTGTAAACTATTCTACAGGTATTGCCCTTACGAAAGTTTAAAGATTAGGTTGAAGAATAATGAAGAGTTCGTGTTTTACAATAAATTAGGGTTGGATTACATCATAAACGCTAATTGCGAGGGTTGCGTTAATGTGTTTGACACCGATCTTAATCGGTTCGTGTATTTGTACGTGAACACCGCCGATCGTAACGTGTTATTGTACCCAATGACCTCTATTTGTATATATAGCAACGATGATGACTGGGTGTATTTTAAACTCAACAACAAACGTATTGTGAGAATGTCCGCAATAGACTACAATCACACGGTGAGGCGACTTAGATGTTGGTGGGTGCAGGAGGGGAGGTATTCTCGACGGTAGCGGTGGTGCGTAACGGTAACGTTAACGTTTGTTTGAGTTCGGTTAGAAGTTTTTGGAAAGGTTTATTCGTAGGAATGATTTTCCAGTCTTTTATTGTTAGTACTTTCGTATTGTTAGTAGGATCCTCGGGTTGGACCGTCAACGTTTTTACGTTAATAGCGCCGTTACCGTGTAGCTGTTGTAAATCGTGTATTAAAATGGTGATTTTCTTAAAATGAAAAAAAGCTGGTTTTGCGTTTTTGATGAGTTTGTTGTTACTACCACCAACACCACGGAGAGCGATGAATACGCGATTAACGACAGTTTTGTAGTACGACGATCGTTGCGGTTGGACGTCGTTCATTTCTTTGATGGTTAAGGCTAAGTTGGTCGCGCCAGTATTAACCACGAACGCGTATTTGGTCGAGAACGCGGGTATTAACACTTCTCGCGTTAACGTCACCTCGGTTATATCTCGATCCTTATCCGCGATAGGATGATAAACGAACTGATGATTAATCACCCCTTTGCAAGAAAACCGATCGATCGTATCCGCCATCGTACTCGCGATCGCTCCAAATAGCGTTTCGTTTTGTAATATCAACGTATAATCGTTTTTAGAATCGAACACAGCGTGAAAACGATCGCCCCTCATTGCCGTACTTAACAACGCCGTAGCGCTCTCAAAAGGCGTTACGTTAGTAACGAAGTCGTAATCTCGAGTGCATAGAATAATGTCGGAAATACGGTCGATCGTCGTTAGAACATCGGTAATAATACCTATATTAGACGCTACTTGACGGACCTCGTGCGCGGTATATTTACGACCGTTATTATAAAACACTACCGCGGTTTCTACCGCTTGTAGGTATTTGCTACAAAAACATAATAAAGTCATGTCGGTTCAAACTTACGTTATTTTTAACACGATGATCGAAGACGCCTTTGTGTCGGTTTTGAGACAACGAACTTTAGTAGGTAACCTTTCTCTAGCGCAAGACGTTACCCCGGTGGTGAACGATACCCTTTACGCCAATTATTTTCGCCAGACTAAAGTATCTCATCAGGCGTTTAATAAACTAAAGGACGTTCCTCCCATCGACTCGATGATTAACGTACCGACCCTAACGCCCCCACCCACAGACACTGCCCGATTGCGTAAACTTATTGGCGACCGAGACAAAAATGAGTTTGAACGCGACGCTGCTCGGATGAGAAAAGAATGGAAATTAAAGAACGTGCGTGAACGAACCGAGATTTTACGCCATAAACCCTACAGTTTGCAAGGCTTGCGCGACTTACACGACAAGTACCGCCTCCATTCGGACAACTATTTGTCCTATTTGGTCCGCAAGATTACCAGACAAACAGTAACTAGTCGTTACGAACGGTTCGTTCGACAAGTGGCGTCCCGTTACTACTTTAACTCCTCGCCACCATTCACACCAACGCAAACGAACGTTATACCTTGGAGAACGTTAATTCCCAAACGAGCTTTTAATCCCGCTCTGCAACAACTGTTAGGGGGAGGAGGGGCTGGGTACGAACATTTGCACGAAGGGGCTTTAATGATGAGCTCCGTAGTTAAATGGTTCAGCGTTATTATGCCTTTTACTGACCAAGACCGTTTTTACCATCTGAAGGTAATAAAGCGTCTGAACGAGTTTTGCGAAGTCATTAACAATGTGTCTACTATAAATAAGTACAACAGTTTGAGCCTCCTAGTGATGTTAATGCGCGACGTTGCGAAACTAGATCGTATTGATGACGTATACAACTTTGTAGCAACTTGGGAACCGTCCTGCTCCTGGGGCGACCGACAACTCGATTATATTATGGAAAAGGACTTCGCGTTGTTGCGAAACGTCAGAGCTATTTACGACCACTTTAATCGGGACGGCGTTTTTAACGACGCTAACCCCTTTAATTACTTGGTGTGTAACAACATGAACATCGCCCCGAGCCTTTTTTGCGAATTTTTACTGTTTAAACTATGCGTGCTACTAAGCAACGTAGCCGTTATTAACAACGCCGATTACCAAACGTTTAGAGACTGTTTTAAACAACACGTTGGTAAATGGTGGTTGGACGACTCCCAAGTGGATTCGTGCAACATATTGCAACAATTTCCTGGCGTTTTCACATTAATTATGGATTGGACAGTAAAGTATAGAAACCCCGATGGGTACGACGCGGCCAAAACATTGTTGCTCAAAATCGAAAAACTTTTTACGTTAACGCGCGGCGATAAACAGGAAGCGATTTCGCTCTCTTTACAAATAAGCGAGTCGTTGTCTATACTCTTAATCGAAATTTTGCAGTTTTTTCACCAATCGCGAGGTCCGTACGAAAGCTTATCCCTGGCTTCTTACGTGACGCCGTTTCGTAAAGGGATAACGTTTTTGACCTCTAACCTGTTACTCGGTCCTTAACGCGCGCCCCCTTCTCCCTGTTAAGTATTTAAAGGTCTGACCAGCCGCCTTATTCATACCACGCCACGCCACGCCACGCCACGTACTTTACTTCCAGAGCGATTCGCTAAGCCTACTTTGATCGTTATGGCTCTTCGGTGTAACTACCTACTTAAGAACGATAAGGACGCTTTGTATATGGACATTAACGCGCCGACCGATTCCATTTTGAAGATGATCGTTAGTGACGGCTTACTGCGGGTTTATGCGCCGGAGGGGGACATCGAGGATTTGATATATTCTCAACTTGGCGTAGCTCTGAAAGAAGACGAAAGTCGAGGCGGTCCGTTCCAATACTTACTGGGTGTCATGGACGCGCTCAGACGCTTCGAACGCAACCAACCAGCGTCAAAAATTTCTCTTTTTTTTGCTGAACCCATGAAGATTGACGCCGTTTTGTGCCATAGTATCAAGGTGGTGACGTTTATGTACAACTTGCTGAACATCGAAAATAAGATCAGCGCCCATTCCGCTCAAAGCTACGCGGCCAAAATTTCCAAACACAAAAGGAAGGCGCTGGTGCATTTTCGAACGTGGGTCAACGCCGTACTGAAAAAGCTACACGTTCCCGAAGATACTCTGATGCGGATGTTTCAACGAGCCGTAAAAGAAACGTTCGGTGTTGAAATCAGCCTGGAATCCGGACAATTTAACGATTCCACCACCAAAATAAACACGGGCCTGACTAAAAAGATGTTCTTAGGGATGCCCGACCATTTGAAAACCGAACTGACTTCTCTGTCCAAAAGATTCCTAGAGGATCTCGTCGACTCCAATCACCAACGTCAGGAAGTGAAACGCAAAGACGATATTCCAGTACCGATCGTGTCTTTACACTACGTGTTAAGACCCAAGATGGCAACAAAAAGAAACCTGACGATCGTGAAACCCGATGACGGGATCGTGTTCAAGATACGAAAGTTCAGTGCGGAAAAAGAAGAAGAAGAAGAAGACGAACGCCAACAACAAGAAGAAGACCAACAACAAAAAGGAGACCAACAACAAGAAGAAGACCAACAAGTAGAGCGGGGCGAGGAGCGCGAGGTGAAAGAAGAGGAAAACGATGAAGGAGGGGAGGCGGCCGACATTGTTACTCAGAGTATGAAAATTAACGGCATACTGATCAACGCAAACGGCGATTACATTAGCGCGACCGTCAATCAGACCGTCATCGATCGCAAATTCGCCGAATTTTTGCAAGAACTTTACGCGTCTATTGATGGGTCACAAACGCAACCCCAGCAGCAACAAGAACAAGACCTGTCCCCTGCCGTGTTTTTTTTTTAATCGCATCACAATTCCTCACCCATTTCAGTTATTAAAAAACGCACAGTAAGAAACCATTCGCATCCTCCACACTTTAGTTAGAATAATAGTATAACATCAACAAAGATTAGTGTAGGAATTGTTTTTCTCCAATTTTCTTCCCCCCACCACCCAAAAAAAACATAACGTTTGTTAACAATGACATTTTTTTCTCGTAGCTTAAAGTATTAATAACAAGTGTAGGGTTTTTTTTTCCAATTTTCTTTTAACCCCCTAAAAAAAACATTACGTTCGTTGAGAATATTTTTTCCTCGTAGTTCAACAAGGATTAGTGTGTAGATTTTTTTTTAACGTCATTTACTGACAATGATAGTAGCTTAAGGATTGTAGTTTAGTGTAGGATTATTTTTAAAGTGCCGTTAGTTTTTGGTATTTTTACAAACACGGCAACGATACCGTTTATATACAAGCGCTTAAACAAATGTTATACCTGT
This sequence comes from Conus tribblei, assembly GCA_001262575.1. NCBI lineage: Eukaryota > Metazoa > Mollusca > Gastropoda > Neogastropoda > Conidae > Conus > Conus tribblei. The sequence continues at coordinate 21,057 of LFLW010003085.1, read as the reverse complement.
TGATTAAACCTTAAAGTATTGATTAAGACTTAAAAAGCTCACAAGAATAAAGGTCTGGAAAGAAAAATACCCGCTGGTGTGTGTGTGGGTGAGAGAGAACGAATGCGCTTCTTTTTCTGCTTTAGCCATGTGTACTCAAGACTTTGGGTTGTGCCGAAAGTGTCACAAATACGTTCCGCTTAGCCTAGCTACGTTTTGTGAACATTACGGTAGCGGCGTGTGTTTGGTAAAACGTGTAGTGTCAAATCGGATTAGGTGCGTGGAATGTCTTTTACGTCGTCGTTCACGGACATTAACCGTGTGACGCGATGTTGTTATACATTGATTTTTACACTACTACGATTTTAGTTCGTCAATAAGCAAAGGGGGTGCGACCCGCTGTTTCCCGCATTGTGCGCCAAAACAATGCATTTGTACAGACAGATACGTATCCTTCCTATGTTTATAAGTGATGGCATAATACCTACAAGGATTAGTTGCGGCGTTTTGATGACGTTTGGAAATACACAATGGAATATTATCCGCTAAAAGATACACCGATTTGTTTTTTACGACTGTGCGAAACTTATTTTCTACCAAGTCCGAGTACGATTCGCCCACAATATCGATGATAGCGCGTTTAATAACGGGCAGTAACTTGATGATCGATTCTGTGTAGTTTTTGTACGACAAACGATTGTTGTTACCGTATTGTTTGCTACGTTTTTTAGCCATTAAACGCAGTACCGAATCGCTCGATACTCTTTTAAATATTAACGAGTTTTTAACCGAAGGAACGTGAGTAATTACGACACCATCCTCTTCGGGTTGAACGTAATCGCGAGTTTTATGATGCACCAACCCGAACGACGGTACGCCCACGACCGAACTGAAGTCTTCGTCTTCCGCGTAAACCGGAACCAATAACCTGCCATTGTTACGTTTTAGGTTCAAAGGTAACCTTAAGTTATGATAGGACGTACCGAATATTTGTTCGTCCACTAAATCCGACGACCCCGTAATATTGACGTAAAACTGCCTCGCGTAGTAGTTAATCCCTTCGATGATTCGACTAACCACTTGAGAATTTTTAAACGCGTATTTGGACGATCTGGCAATAAATCTTAATCCTATTTTACATGGAAAATTTTCGTCGTTGGCCGATTCGTACAGGGCGAACCGAGTGGTGCGCGCGTAATCGTCCAGTCCTAAAAAGTCCGTCATTAAATCTATCACGATGGTCTTCAGAGCGTTGTACATATACTTTCTCACGTGCCACCCCTCCGGTCCCTCACGAAAGTAAAAGTCCTTGACCAATTCTTTAGTGCGAATATCAATATCCAGCGATAAACAATAGATGGTGGTGTTGGGTACGATAACTTCCGAATAATCATACTTGAGCTTAGAAATAAGACGCAAATATTCTTTGGAGTACTTTAGATACGTTTTTATGCTCGGTTTCTTGAAGTGCCTACCCACCGCTTTTTTCACCGTTTTATTATTTAGTATGGGTTTATCCAAGCGTTTAATACTGCCTACTACGCTCGTTTTGTAGTTGTTTAACGAAAACACAATGGGTTTATTGCGGTATTGGCTCATCACTTCCCACTCCACGGGTCTAGAATCCGTTAATATGTAACGCGCCGGTTCCGTGACGTTCGCCCATCTGATGTTATTAACGGTACGGTTGATGTTATTCTTAAACGCCTTTTTAATGGGCTCGAACAATTTTATGGACAACTGAGAAACTACGAAAGAAGACGATTCGTCTTCGTCGTCGTAACTTACGCAATTTTTTTCGCAGTATTTTTCGCATACTGTACCTTTTTTGTAAAACTGCTTTAAAACGTTAATGTATTCTTTATTGTAATACGTAATTTTAGTGCAATATTCGTCAATGATATCCTTTAAACGATCGTCCGCGTCTCGTTCTCGCATGAATTCGATAAGAGTCAATGGAGAACGAAAATGCGTATCTAAATAGTCGAAAAAAAACACGTTTTCTACGGTACCTTTACAAAACCCGGTCTTGGTAGTGTTATTGAACTCCGTAAACAAGCGTGAACTACACGTATGCAAGTTTTTAACATCTTCGTACAGTTTATAAACTTCGATCGGCGCTCGCGCGACGTATTCTATCAATGACTCATGCGGGTCGTCGTCGTCTGTAAAATTTATATACGACCATAAAATATCTATATACGTTAGTAACGAATGTATACTGATCGTTTTAAACGTTTCGTCGTGGTTTTTAGCCACGTACAAACAAACGGTCGAATACCATTTACGTTTACATTTATTACTATTAAAACCGTACTGTAAATGCTTTAAAATCGATCGTTGCGAACATAATACGTACGACGACGATTCTTTTTTCGGCAGACGCGTATACAAAGGCGATAAGTCGAAGACCTCGTACCGGTTTAAAACCAACGGAGTCCCGTTTAATATTTGCTCCAATCCGCGTTCGTCTACTATTACGCGAAACAAAACTATCGTGTGATTAGTCGTATTGGACCCGTTTAAAAACCCATTGCATACGATTAGATTCGCGTTTAAGTCGCGGTCGATTTTTAACGGCGTTAAAAACCCTAAATACATCGGGGATTCAAAATCCCATACGGTCTTAGTTTCGCTCGCGGGAATAACCAGACAAGTATAATGATTGTATTCGACGCTTTCTTCCATTGTTTTCGATGGCTCAAAAGCTTGTATTACAACAACAAAGGCGGTTCCCGGATGCCGTACTACTATTACGCCACTCCTACTACGCAAACGATCCCTTTGCTTTCTGAAACACCCCTAGAAGAGCCTAAAATCTACCTGGATTTAGACGAAGCGGAAATTAACGCGGACGACTATATTTTCACGACTAAAATGACGATCCAAAACAAACTAGACGCGGTTAAAAAGGCTAGGGAGAACGGCTACGAGGGTTCATTATCGCTTAAAAATTATGAAGCTAATCTACTTAAAGCGCAACGAGAACTCGAGGAGTGTCAAATAATCGACTCTTGTTCGCTAAACCCGGACGTCTTGTCTACTTTAACGCAACAAAAGATATTGCTAGTTGAAAAAATTGCGGCTTTTAACAAGCATCAGAAGTGTTTGGCTGATCCATCAGACTTTGAACAAGAACGACAGTGGGAAGAGGAGGACTCGGTAGCGGCACCCCTTAATGTTATAATATCGCCACCGTCCCCGCCGTCGATTAACGCATTAAGACAAACCGAAGCGGTTAGTGCCTGAAAAAAATTTGAACTATTTATTATTAGCGTAAAATAGCGCAACTAACGAAACCCATCAAAATGAGTATATTTACGAATATTTCGGATATTGAAAGTATTCTGCTTAACAATCCTAGTAGCGTCGAACGCATAGAGGTTCAAAACACCACCGGCCCGTTGCACAAAATGATTAACGAGTTACAAACCGCGCATAACTTTACCGTGTATCAGTCCGCTACGTTGCCGATACCGATCAAACTACAAGTAAAACCCGGGCATTGTCGCCGACGTAATAAGACGCCCGCTAACAATAAACCATGGGGGTTAAAGCGAGAATGCGCAATCGCCCCTCGCAACGACTACGACCACCTACGTAAACAGTTGGCTCCAGAATACCTACTAAGTCTTACTAAAATGATACGCGGAAGTACGCAATTTTGTTTGCACGGTTCGAACGTGCCCGATTTGAACTCGATAGAAAAGAACTGTTGGTTGTTAAATTTTAAGGATTATACGTGCAAGGAAGGTACCGGTAAATCGCTACCTAAAAAAAACAACGATTCTTCCACGGCGGAAGAAACCGGAGATTGGGGGGAATCCTGTAACGTAAACTTGGAAAATTCGCTACTAGCCGAATTCGTACTAAGCGACCGTATTATGAAAGGTCAGTGTCAAAAGGTTCATATCGCAGGATACAAGGACGAGCGAATAGAAAACTACATCACCACGTTTTTAGATTTTCCTAAATTACTGGTTAGCGGTCTAGACCCCCGACTACGTTTACAACAGCAAGACCAACGAACGCGCGCCCTAATGACGTGCGATTACAAACAATACGAAGAAGGCCTCTATAACGGCGGCGGCGATGACCCTAGTAACGCCCGGACGCCGTTCTGCGAAGCTTGGACGGACATGTTTATTACGGCTCATTTTCTAGCCTATTCCTGTTTGCTAAATCAATTTATTTTTTACGTATTAGACAACGCTAAAGCCAAGATGTCCGGTTGTCATAAGACGACTATTATGAGTCTCGTTAAGGCGCGCAATCTCCAAGGAACCGACGTAAACGAACCCGCGTTTTTAGCTAGAAAAAGACTAATAGAATCCAAAGTATTTGATCGCGAATGAAGACCGTATTTTTTTTGTTAACGAAGAAACATGTCTCAGTGTTTCGAAAAATTGTTGAAAATAAAGCAGTCCCTCTACGCGAACGTGACGACCTTCATTACTAGATTCAACAAGTTATTGATAGTTTGCGATAATGGCGTACTTTACGTGTATTACCTGGGTAACATTAATTCCATTAAACTAAACCACCAAGTAACGAACGCAATAACTAACCCCGAACAAAGCGTGTTTTCCACCTCCCAAGAGGTCAATGTTGAAAAACTACCCGACGTGACGATCGAAGATACGTTCAACGGTAAGTACAATATCGTCATCGACCTCAATTCTACTAACGTTCGCCCCATTACGAATACGATGTTTATTCAGACAATAATGCGACAAATCGACAACACTTTATTTTACAAGCTTATCGATTACGCTCCTCCTCGTACTATTAACGTTTTGCTGGTGGATTCACAGCCGTCTTTTAGCTTCGACGAATATCAAGTGGTCTGTAATATTAATTCCGAGATCCACGAAACGTTACACTCGCTATTACGCTATCGATATATTCGGTTTTTTTACGAATCTCGTTTATCTAACCATTTGACGATCAAGTCGCTACCCCCCAGACAAAGGTTCGAAATATGCCAACACTCGGGTTCGAACTAACGGATACGTACGCGGAATACCGCTATAACCCCAATTACGCGTGTAAAACCACTTTGGGTAGAACCCTACCTCGAGGCGGCGAACTTACGTTTCAAATCGTACCGCACCCGAACGATTTCACGCGGTCGTTAATGTCTACGTTCGAAGGTATTTTTACCTTGTACGAAATGCTCGATCTAATGAAACCCAGCGAGGACCTTAGAGATTTAGTACACAGATCCGACCTGTACGACGTTTACGGCAAATTGGTGAGCAACCCGTTATTGTTTTGTTACAACGTTAGACCGTTCGGAGTTACCGCCGTCTCGCCCTTGCGCGAACACGAACTAACCACGGAAACGTCCTCTATTCCAATTATGATTTACGGTCGAGCGGAAAAGGGCGTTTCGTACGAAACGTGCGATACGTTTCGGTTACCCGCGGATATGGTAGTGATGGAAGACGCGGACGATTATTTTCCGGTGGTGGATAGAACCAAATTTAAAGTCCCTATCGTTTTTGTGCATTTAACTTTTTCGGACGATAATAGTTTACGGTTCGTCCTTAACACTAAACCCAATTACGTGAACGGATCCATGTACCGTAGGCTAGGGTACTCGTTAGTTAGCACTCTAGGTTTCGTCGATTTAAGAAGCCAATGTTGTAATATAGCGGCTCAGTTCGTTACCCACCCCAATCCGATATCTAACGAGAAAATCAAATACTTTTTCTTGGAGGATTTCGTCATACCGGTGCCGCCCCAGTGGAGAATCGTCGCGAACAACGAGAACATCGATATTGCCGCCTTCTCTTTATTAAAAATGCGGTGCGATCCAACATACACTCGCGATATCTTGCATTCGAAGCCGCTGGAACGCGTATCGCCCGTCGACGGTTTGTATAACCTGCTAATGGAAAGGCCGTGATCATTCGTCGTGTTCGAAATAGTGAAGTATGTACGTCAACGCGTTCTTTACGTCGTCGGTTCCGATGTACCGTAGTTCGTACGTAACGAACGTCTTAAATTTGTCGCTTAATACGCTTATGTCGGTAATGGGATTATCGTCGCTGTTAAACAAATGACCGTCCGAAACTATGTAGTAAATCGTAGTAAACAAAGCGTAATAGTCGGAACGTATGCTGTATTTTTGATCGCCGGAAATAAAATCCATCCAATACGTAAAAGGAACGTGTTGTTGTTGTTCGCACGCGTTAATAATAACGACCCTATTAGTGCGAGGGTCTATTTTTAAGGTTGAAGGATTAATGTACACTCGACGGTGACGTCCTTCCTTCCACATTAGTTTAATATAACGTAGCGCTTGTTTAACTACGTCCACGATATTTACGATAGACTGATTCTCGCGATAAACCTCCAAAATCGTACGCTCCATATTCCGTCGAGCGGTAGTTACCGCCGCCTATTTATTCTGTTGAACGTAAAGGTTAAAACGGTTTTCCGAAGGGTGGATGCAAAGCTGAAACGGGTCGTCGTCAATAGCGTAAAGAAAGTCGGATCGTTTACGAAACCTACGATTATACACGCTAATAATTTCAAATTGGGGAATCCTCACCGGAAAACACCTACCGTACACGTACGCGAGTAGTATTTTTACACGCCGCATAAAAAACGGTAGATTATCGATCAAATCCGTGTGTACGACCCACAGTACGGGTACCCGAATACGTTCCAGAATAGCTTTAACGTTATTGGTAATATGGGGTACCAGTAAACCCACTAACTTTGTATATCGGTCGGGGTTTAACATCCCTATAAATTCCCGTTCGTAATCGAAAGGATATAAATCGTATCTTATTAGTAACGATCGCGTATTCGAAAAAGAGGACATGAGTCGATCGTAATCGAGAGTGTATACGCTTAATGTATCAGGTTGTATAGTGTAGGAAACCGCAGTCTTAACGGGGTTAATCCCCCACGTAGGATTAATACCAAACACGCAAGAAGACGAAGGAGGGTGGTGACGTTGTTTATGAAAAATAATCGTAAGCTCATCGTCAGATCGTAATACGACGCTAAGAGAGTTTATACACTCCGTTAAAGAAATACTAGTTACTTTAGTCTCGTCCCCAAAATAATCTATCGTTCTATTACGTAGCACGGACAGTACTTTATCCGGCATAAACGCTAAACGTTCGACGTAAACGTTTTTAACCGCGCTCATCGCTGTCGTTGACATGATGGCTACTCCACCCGCTCTTTTTATTTCGTTTCTAGTAAATGATTTAAGCGTTTAGAGGTTTAAGGTAGTTTAAGAACGGATAAACACCGTTCGAGTTCTTCGTCCGAAGGTAAGGGGCGTGGTGGAGTCGTACATTTTTCTTCTTCTTTTTCTTCTCGTTGTTGACGCTGTTGCAGAATGAGCGCGTCTAAATATTCCGCGGTCTCTTCGTCTTCTTGGTCCGAACAGTCCGCGTCGTATAATAACGTATCGTCAACGATATCTTGCAACGCGTCCGAATATTGTTCCAGTCTTAAAGATTCTTTGGCATATTTCCTGCCGGTTTGTTGTACTTTTTTAGGATCGGTAATCGATTTTAATCGTTTCATCGATCGGGTCGTACTTTTCAATAAACGGGATGTGGCCAAATCGTTGTCGGTTCGTTCTCGCTTTAGTTGTAGTTCACCCATAGTGTGCAGCATTCTGTACGTGTTTTTTTGTTTTCGGTGCAATTGTTGAAGATGTTTGGTTAAATATAACGCTTTAGGCCTGTCGTTATTCTTAATCGTGTTGTAAATTTGAGACTTCAGGCGATCCTCTCGCGACTCCTGAACGATACTGTCTTTTTCTAATCGCAATTGTTCTTTAACGAACTCGTGATTTTTTTTTGAGATTCTATTGGACAGCGATACACCAACGAGTTTATGCATTATTGAAAAAACGATGAGAAATATATACATATGTATAAAAGGAGGCGCTAAATTTTCTTTTGGTTATTTTGGCAAGTATGGTTGATCGAGTCGAACGCAATATATATTTAGCGATTTGGAACGATTTAACCGCGACCGAGAAACGCCACGTTATTAATAATATATTACTGGAAGTTCCGTGCGAATGTTGGATATGCGATTTATTCATTAACGAATTAAAATTATATTGGTTAAAACAGGACGGATTAATCGAAAACTCGCAGGATGTAAACGTATTAATGCAACGTTTCTTTAAAAAGTATTACGTACTAAAAGCAAAACCGCGATAAACCCAACAGTCGCAAATACACTCAAAACTCAAACTGGTAACGCACAATTTTCTTTTTATTCCGTAGCGATCAACAGCTCGCATTTTGCACACAGACACCATAACTTTTGTATGAACCAACGATCATCTTCGTTCAAGCTGAAACAAAGACGACTTCGTTCGCAAGGAATAAATTCCTCGCAGACTTCATCATTGCATATGTAACAATAGTAAAACGTAGAATAACACATGTTGGGGGTACGATCCCGGCGCGTCTCTACACCCGGTCTATATAGCCCCATTCTCTGGGAGGGGGCTTAATCCTAAACGATCATATCGCTTCATGGTTACAAAGTACACGTGACGAAGGTATGGTTTTCGTCATCGAGCTGAAATCGGATGGCGTTTACAACGCGCGGGTTTCTTGTAAAAAAGCGGTTTTTAGAGGGTTCGATTTTAGCCACGCACAACGTATTAGAAATCCAGCAATTAGTATCTAAGCACATAAAATTATTCATAGAAGAGTCTTGAGCGAAGTAAGGTCGGTTGTTCGCGCACAAATCGCTATTGTGACCAAAAATATAAGTGACGTTAGATAATGATTGAAACGCGGGCGTCTTCTTGGGATTGAAAAACCACTTTTTGTTGGTAGACGTAACGTCTCGTAACAGTTGGTAATCGTTACTAAAATCTAAACCGGCGTGAACCATGACTACCTTATGTTTAATAAATACTAAACCGCAATACGCGTACGTTAGGCAAAACGTAACGATACGTTCTATAAGTTTATTTTTCGTCGTTAACGACGAATCTTCTTTTGCCATCCACGGATCGCAATTATTTGATCCGTAATGGCGTTCTAACGCTCGAAAAAAGCGCGACTCGCTATCTATTTTAGAAGTTAACGCGGAGACGCCGTTACTACAGTCCATATTAGGTAAATTGGACTTTATAAACCTAAGTTCGTGATTGCCCAATATTAACATACATCGGTTTCTGTGCTTCATAATAAACACCATAACGTCGGTTTGATCTATAACGGGAACTGTTTTGCTTTTTCCCAACACGTCGCCTAAAAAGACGAGTAAAAAATCGTTAGACGCAAATTCTTTTACGTCGTTTAACGATCGCACATTTTCTGCAATTAAGCGGTTGGCGATCAAGAACATCAGCAACGATCGTGCGTTGTTATGTACGTCCCCTATTAAATACACGGTCTCGTAATCGGAAAACTCATTATCGATTATTTTAAAATACCTCGGGAACATAGAGCTTAGCGATTTAAAACTCATCGCATTTCTTTTTTTTGTGCAAAGCCGCCCAGCCATCGTTCGTCGATCGTGAGTACATATATATAGCCCTCGACCGTGGAAACATTAGGGCTAATGGATAACGACCTTAAACGGGACGATAGGGGCGTGTTTGACGAGGTAAAAAGAGACCCGTTACAGGAAATAGAAAACGCGATCGATAGTTTTTCTGCGTTGGTACAAACCGAAGACGACGCGATTAAACTTTTGATCGAGAAATATAAAGTGATAGCGGGGTTCGGATGTAGAAACTTACGACTAGCGTTATTAAATATACTAAAAGACGTTCGTCGACAGGGCGGCGCAGAGGAAATTCACGACACGATAGCCGATATGGTAATACTTCATCCTACGGAGATCTCGGTTAACATGATAAATATGGTGTTTAATAGACGTTACGAATATTTCGACGAAGAAGAAGAACGCCAAAAGAACTACATGTGGTCGGGTAATAACATAAAATACTTAACTAAGTTATATAACGTTCCTTACGAGGAATTGCTGCAATATACGTTATTAGATTTTCAGCACGATTTAGACGCGTCCGTGGTAGATTGGGTTTTAGAAAGGTCTCGAACCGATTTGACTCCGACTAAGCAAGATAACGCGCCAGAGTACACCGAGTTTTTATTCGAGTTGTATTGTTACGAGAAGTTCAAGCGGTTGCGGCAAAGCCGTATAGACGATAGAAAGTATATTCCGTTACGAAGGTCGTTCCAAAATTACATTCTCTTTACGCATTGCTTCGGATTCGCTCCTCGTTACGACAAACGCGCGGGAGACATTATACCGCAACCCCAAAGGGTTTTGCTCGTATACGTTCCATCGCAAAATAAAACGTACGGGGTAGATTACATGTCCAACGAACCTTTACTATGCGAGACTACCGTACATACGGGAGTATACGGTTTTTACGAACAGCTTATTCAGTTGTTAAAAGAAGAGCAATCCTCTTCCTTATTGATAAACCAAATGATGTGTAAGATCGCGATGAAACCTCATATTATTACCGAATCGCTTCCGGGTACGCACGTACCAAATTCCTACGATGACAACGAAGGACCGCGACGACCGACGCTTTCCGATTCGGCTAACGGTCGATGCAGCGCTTTATACAAACAATTACAACGGCTACGCGAGGACGAAAACAAGTATCTACTAGAGCGAAAGAAACAAAAGTCGCAACACGATTCCGCGTTACTTAAGGAACGAGATAAAGAGGTGGCTAAGGACGCGGCTACCTTGAAATTTTGGCAAACTAACGCTCAGACCTTACAAACCGAACTTCTAGATCTTCAGAAGCGCGAGAGGGACGTACGAGAGAAACATCTTCGATACCTTAACGTAACGTCTTCGAATAACGATTTGTTGTCTCAAATCAACCAAAAATTAGAGGCGATAAATCCTCCAAACACCGCTACGGGTATAGTCGACGTAGGCGACATAGTTACAGCCCTTCAAACGGACGTCGCGAATCTTTCCAAGATGTACGACAATGTGGACGAGACGTTCTCGAAGTACGGAATTAATCTTAAAACCGACGAGGGCGTAGATCAAACGTTTAAATCGTACGAAGAAAAACTTCAAATGTCGGTTTTACCTATTTTGGACGACTATTCTAAATCGATGCACGCTGCGCACGATTCCGTGGTGGAAACTCTAAACGAAATATCGAACTTAACCAAAAAGGTCGAACGTACGCAACCGCCCGGAACGGAAGCGACCGATTTCGACGATGAGGAAGCGGACTTAATGATCGCGAACGAGGCTGAGTGTGAGGATGACGACTACGATTTTTTAATGGGGGACGACCCCACTCCTCCTCATTATAGAGAATTGGGCGTGAAGGCACCGACGGTTTCTGCCAGACCCTCGGGAAGTGAATGTAAAGGACTGAGACGCAAATTAGCTTTAGTCTATAACAAAGCTAATCGTCAGTTACTTAAAAAATATAACGAATTTACGAAGTATTACAGTAACGTTGCCGATTGGATACATCAGCTTAACAAACAGTTAACTAAAGATTTAAGAGAAGCTAGTTTAAAGGGAGCCAAGTCGCAAATAGATTTAAAACTTGAACGGTCTAAATCCGAGGATTTGAAAATGTTGTCCAAGGTACAATCGGTGGTTTTAAAACAACAACTAAAAGAAAACAAAGACAAAATAGGCGAAGTGCGAGACAAACTACAAGCCATTTCGACTCAGTTGGAGTCGTTCAACAAAGGTTCCGAACGGGCGAACAAACAAGTTCGAGACGTGGAAACGTTAATCGCCAAAATAAAAACCGCCGGGTACGGGGACGTGGATCGCGACGCGCTGGAAGAATGTACACTAAATCAAATCGAGGAAATTAAGAATCTGTTGAGTAAGAACGAACGGCAACGCGATCTGCTAAACCAGGAATATACTAAAGACATCGAACGTTTACAACGCACGAAAGCCGAAAGGGACGAAGCCCAAAAAGAGTTCGACCGATTACACGACGACGACAATCCTTACAAGAAGCGAATAGCCGAATTAGAGGTCATTAATGATCAACAAGAAAAACAGAAAGCGTTAGAAACCGAGTTAAAAAAAACCGTGGATAAACATTTAAACGACGCCAAGAAACTCAAACGAATACGAGAGCTTACAAAACCGGTAACGATTTATAGCGATACTCGGATAGACGGCGAACAGTACGATATAATAAATCTAAACTATAGCGCTTTTCGAAAAGCGGATTACAACAGTCATCACACGAGAGAAAATTTGTTATTTTTAGAACACCGATTACAACACATTTGGGACGCGTTCATAAACCAATGTTTTCCTCAGGTTACCGTCGTAACTCGCAACGGAGTGACTAAAACCATGGACGATCGTTTAGCTATGTATAAAAATTACGTTATTCCCTTCATTCGATTATTCGACGGTCAACAACTTCCTTACGAAATAACGCCCTCTAAATTCGACGAGGACGCGTTCGAATCATTTTCACGAACTACGCGATCAACCGGAATATTACAATATCTAAAGGCGAAAGTTTGCGCTAGTTTTCCGTGGTTAGCCGTTACTACTACTACTACTAAACGTCATTTGCAATATTCCCCTACCGACGCTAAAAAATTAAAGTACGATGACGAGTAACCCCGAAACGCAGACTCAAGTCAGTCCTAAGAAACGTACGTATAGCGATAATAGCTTATTATGCGCAATTTGTTTTGAAAAAAAACCGTCTATGGTTTATAACCAGTGTCATCATTACACCGAGTGTCATACGTGTTTTTTTCAAAAACCCAACATACAAAAATGCAGCTTGTGTAATACGGTAAACGACTACGCCATTTATAGCGCGGCTAATACACCGGAAGCTGCTGCGATGGAACTAAAAAGTAACGAAGTCGTGAATTACGAGACGATTTTTAACGACGCGGCCAAAAAAGTCCGCAGCGTAGGTGATAAAGCCGAGGTCGAAAAGTGGGTACGTAAGCCGAGGCTATTAACGAGCAAACGAAGAAAATTATTTCCCGAAAACGACGACCACCGATTCGCTTTAAAATCGCTATTACGAAAGCAAGGCGACGTACTAAAAGAAGCCGTACTAGGGGTTGTTAAAGACGTTCAAATTTCCTTTACGGATTACGCAACGAAAAACGTTAACGAATTGCTGTCTTTTCAGAAATTAGCGTTAGAAACGTTAAACGGCAACCGAGAAATCGATTCACCAGACTATAGTCACGAAATAGAACAACGATTAGAGAGAATCGGCCTAGGACAGTTTGACGACGATTCGTTCGCGCAATCGGAGGCGCGCAAACTATTGACGGAATATTACGACGAATTAATAAAAGCTATTTCATCAGCGACAACGGTTAACGCATCCGATATAACGATTATTACAGATAAATCGATCAAAGCTCTTTTGTCCACGCTAGAAGCTATAACGCAAAACCCTAGCTGGGTGGGAGAGATTCGCGACAGTATCGACGGTTCGAGAGCTCAGTTTGAAAATTACCTGGAATCGACGGTTTCCGAGATAACTACCGATCGGCGAGAAGAAACCGTAACGCCACAAATGCAACAACAAACTAAAGGGCGCTATGAAGCCGCCGCTGGCGACAACGGTCCGCATAGCGACGATCCCGATGGCGGTGGTGATGAAACTGATAGGGGGGGTGATAATAGTAGGGATGGTGAATGGGATATCGCGGACGCGTTTCAGTCGAGTTTAAAGCAACTCGACGGGTTATACGACCAAATTAACAAAACGGGAAAGAGCCGCGACGATAGATTGAAAGAAATCCTGAAGTTAAAATCGGATTTGTATCATCTTCAATTCAAGGCCCAACAATTAATGGTGGACAGAGAGAGAATCGCGATGGACTCTAATCACAAGTATAACGAGTATTATTTACGCCTTCAAACGGAACAGGCCAAATTGAAAAACGAAGCGTCTAAACTAGTCATGGAGGGGTATAAGGTAAAATCCGACGCCGAAGTTAGAGACCTCCGATTACAAATGGAACAACGAAAGGCTTCGACGCAGCAATTGTTAGACTCCGAGGAGCTTTTTAAGCGACAAGAAGAGAGAGCTATGGCGACGGAAACTCATCGCACTCGCTTTCGACAGGGCAATCTTCAATTAGCTCAACAACACCTAGATACTTATAAATCCGAACTCACGTTCGACAAAGACGTACAAAGCGCTCGATTGGAACTCCAATCTAAAATCGACGATTTACAACCTAAGGATAATTTTATGTCGGCCCAGTACGCGCAATTTTTACAGACTCGATCCGACGAAGATGACGAAAGTTTGGGTTACGATCCCAACGCCATCCATACTAAAACTCTTATGGCCGGTATGATGCGATCGCACAGAAACCCCTTAAAGCATACGGAATTGGAACATAACGAAAAAATCGTTAACGCCGCGCACACCATGATGCAGATCGAAAATATGCGATTGGAAGGGATCAAGTTAAAACAACAACACGAACTAGATCTGGCAAAACATCAATTAGAGGTGGATCGCGCCAGAGACGCCAACGAGTTAGCCAAAGAGAAAGTTAGGATGCAAAGAACCGTCGATTCGGCCGATGCCGCGTACAACGACGACCTGAAACGAGAAGAACACGGTAGAAAAATGGAGCAGTTGCGTTTCGAACACGAGGCTGCTCTTAAAATAAAAGCGGAAGAGAGTAAACTTAAAGAACTGGAACGCGATATGAAACGAATGGAACTTGAATGCAAAAGCCGGCAGTCCAACAAAGGAGGCGACGATCATAAACTAGCGTTACAACAGGAACGCGTTCGTCACAAGCACGAAATGACCCTTATGTCCAACCGGTTCGAATTGGAGTCCTTGAAGCTTCAAACCGAATTAGAAAAATTGAAACTAGGCGACGTCAAACCCCACAAGTTCGTGTTTACGCTGTCTTTAGACGGTGGCGCCGCGCTCGATTTGAGCAACGAACTAGTAGAAAACCCTAAGGACCGAGAAAACTTTTTGAACGCGTGGAACACCAAAACGACGGTAAGTCTATTGCAGTCTGACGCGGGCAGTTTGGAACCGTACTTATCCGATCTAGTCAACCTTTCGAGTAAAGTTATCGTTAATTATAGAGAATTTAAAAAATACGTCCAATCGTTGGTTCAAAAAACGAATACGACGGATCAAAAGGTGTTAACTCTTCGGTTAAACATGTGTAAAAGATTCAACAGGACCGGTTACCATTTGTTTAAATCGGGCCCCTCGTATTATCATCAATTTATACGCATCGAAAATATTGAGAATTACATAGACCGAACCGCCCACGTGTCGTTCGGAACTACGGCTCGATATTTTTTATTTTATTACGACGATAAACAGTATTTGTCCGATTTGTGGGCGTATATTTTTAGATCGGACACTTTTCCTCTCGCCATCGTGTACGGACAAAGCGACAACGTGTGTATTTCTAACCGCGGAGAATTTTTCATGGTCAAAACCGCTCCCGCGGAAATCAGTAACTACTACTACAACGCTTCCGACGAACCCTTCGGGGAAAGGGCGATAGTGGCTGTACCAGACGTTAATTATCCTTTGTTGGCCATATCGGGGACTAACTGCTTTTACAAAGTCATCGAACCCACCACCGGCAACCCCGTGATTTTAAATAATACCAGGAGCGGCAGCGATCAATTCGCCACGGCGGAACCGTGGACTCAAATTGAAGAAACGAGACGAATTTTCGGTCCCGTCGATAATATTACGGGGTCCTTGTACAGTATTTTCGAACGGATAAAGTTGAATGCCTTGAAGGCGACGGTACACAACTACCTAAAACTGAAACTACCGTTCTATTTACAAGGTAATCTCCAAGAGCCGCCGCTGACGTTAGACGACAACGCCAGATTAGCGCACGTGTACGTGTTTATATATATAAATAGCGTCATACAGTTTTTAAGTTTGAGAGGTCATAAGAACGAGCACATCGTATTTTATATTACGCCGGATCCCGTTTTCTTTAACAAATTGGATCACATCAACATAGATACTATATTCAATTTATGCGTGGTGTTTAACAAAGGCCAAGATCTTATTAATAACCGAGACACGCTATTCCGTTTGTTCGTGTTTGACTCGCACGATCCCTTACACGCGGAAGAGTTACCAGTCGGCGAAGTAGTCGATGACGATACCGAATCGATGATGGTCGATCCCGCCCCTAACGTATACGACCGTTTAACGGATTTATCGACTCAAATCCAAGAACGATTAATGAGCGACGAGGGCACGTCGCTGCAAAACTTTCCAAATCAACAAGCCACGCACGAAGGAGAGCTCGATCGCGTTTTACAACAGCTGAACGACAGCGTGATGCGAGCGTGCGATCAACGCCGCGACAACAATGACTTTGAACGTCTATTATCGGAACATCGTCAAATTTACCAATCCACGCACGAAGATCACCTTCGCGTTTTACAACAGTTAAACGACAGCGCGCAAGCGCAACGTCGTGGCGATAACGAACAATTATGGGAATATATTCAACAAGTTACCCGTCGTCAAGACTCGGCTCCGCAACGACCTACTAATTTACCACGCTCGGTACGAGAAAACTCTGAATTCTTAACCTCGTTTCTTACGAACTTAAAAACGACAACGCAAGCGTCGCGACCCGATGACACCAATGTTGAAGGTGTAAAGGATATAGTAGACGAGGCGAGCGACATTAGAAATTTAAAGAGCGCGGTTGCGCCGATTGAGAAAAACGTTGAAGCGCCAACCGCCCCTTTACAAACCGAATCGTTATCCGATGGGTTTTTTAAGGACTTAACGCACGTGCCCACATTAACGGTGCGTGAAAGACCGGTAGCTAATATAAGCGTGGTGGTGCCGCCTAATCTCAACATTCACATCTCGGATCCCGAAGGGACAGACGCGGTAATTGACAGCAATAACGATTTATTTAATACGATACCGGCTAGCGAGGAAAATAGCGGCGAATTAGAGCGATCCACCGCGAGTCCCCCTCCAATTGACGAACTTACCGCTATAAAAACACCCCAGTCTTATTATCAGCATTTAGATTTTGGAGACGATACTAACAGCGACGACTCAATAATTGACGATAACATGGATGAACGTAAAACGATAAGTCGCCGATCGGAGAAAAAAGGGCGACGACCCCCTTCTAGTAAAAATAGTAAATCGGTAGAAACCGTCTCCCGTTCCGCAATTCGCAAAAAAGAAAAAAAAAGGGGGGTTAAATCGTTGACCGCCGAGGTTCGCGACGCTATAGTTAAAGACGATGTATCGGAAAGGGCGGATAATGCCCAAAATTCCGCAGATCAATTAGCCGAGCAAATTGACGCAAACGCCAAACGGCAAAGTGAAAGGATGAACAATATAATCG
>LFLW010002779.1:5439-16001 GCA_001262575.1 Conus tribblei | reverse complement strand
ATGCTCTGCACTGGAACCCACAGGGACAGAGGAGAAGGGGAAGACTTAGGAATTCATGGAGGAGAGACTTGGATGCAGAGAGGAAGAGAGCGGGATACATCTGGAGAGAACTGGAAAGGGCAGCCCAGGACAGGATGCGCTGGCGGATTGCTGTTGATGGCCTTGGCTCCAGTGGGGGCTGATGGCTTGAACGATGAAGCGTTTTCCAGTTATCTCGTTAGCAACTGGTAACAGTCATAAAACTGTAATGAACATTTTCAGCAATATTTTCAAAGCTACAAAATTGACCTTTTCTTCAAAATGACATAATACATGATAATATATGGTGCAGTATTGTCATACATGTTTAAGTTACATTCTGTCATAAACTGGCCTATTGATAGGATTTTATTCACAGAACAAAAGCACACATGAATATGCTTTATTGAATGTAGAGCTAAGATAGGTCACATACTGCTCGCTGTAATTGAGTAAACTATGGGAGTTAATCATGGTGAATCAGGCAAATGAAACTGTATCTTTACTGACACTGTGACAACACGTGTAAATCTTGAATGGTTGCACAAATGACACAAGATAAACTAATCGTGGGAAACCCATCTCCATCAACTTTAATAAGTTGTCATGAACTTTATGTGACTGAATTGCATCTTGTATTACGTGAACATTTTTTTTTTTACCAAGAACAATTACAAGAGAGGAGCATGTCACGCGAGGAAAGATACACATAAAAAAAAAGAAAAGAAAAGAAAAGAAAAAGGAAACAAAGATTTTAATTCAGCGTCCATTTTGCTCCCAATTTCAGAAGATAAGTGACTGCTCATTCTTTATTTTTACAGTTCTGAAGGTTGTTTATCTTGCCTGAAGACGGCCAAAGATATTGAAACGCATCATGCTTTACCTTGTAATTTGTTTGTTCCTTCTGTCCAGTGGAATAATGTTGTATGTTTTCTTAAATAAAGAAGAAAGAAAATCATCTGTTGAATAGAGGTCAACTCTTGCCAGCTGGCATGAACAGACCACTCCTCTCCCTGTTCCTTTCCCCCCTTCTTTCTTTTCTCTCCTCATCCATTCCTCTTCACTCACCGAGACTGGAAAGTAACGATGGCAAGGACTGAGGAGCAGAGGTGTGTGTGTGTGTGTGTGTGTGTGAGAGAGAGAGAGAGAGAGAGAAAGAGAGCGTCCAAAGTAGTCTGACTAAATTAAATGAACTTGTTCAGTGTGGAGAAGAGAGGGAGCTGTTGCTTTCTAACAAGCCAGTCAACATGTCCAGAATAAGAACGGCATCAGACGATGCTTGTTGGAACATTGCCATATTTTTTCCTATAGATATATGGCAATTGTGCTGGCCAGAAAACTGCTACCTTGCACACGAAGGATGGGTGTGATCTTGAAACATTAAATCATTTGCTGATACATGATTTTCCAGAGATGTCATTTTCTCCCGTCTACAGTCCTGCAAAGACGAGTGTTATTAAGTTGTATGTTTGTTTGTCTACTTTTTTTTTTGCTTCTAGCTTGTTATCTGGTGTTGGGATGATTTAGCTAGTAACTATCGGGGTCTTTGTCAAGTCCTGTCTGATCTTCTTTTACCCGATCAGCCACATTCTTTCTTGCTGTTTCTGTCTTGGGGTCGCTAACTTCAGTGTAAAACTGTAGTGCATCTGAGGAGTTGCTTTTATTATTTCTAGCCCTCTGTTGACCTTCTCAAGCATGTGCATGCTTTTCTTGTTCACAAACATTCCATTTGAATGATCTAGACACCTGTCGTCAATTCCATTCAGGATGGAGTCATGAAGAATCGGGACGTACAGCAGACAGCAAATGCTTTCAACAGGGCCACCGTTTGCTTCTTCTTCCTCATCTTTCTCCAAGCTTGATGCTTCATATTCTTCTTCTGCATCACTTTCTGATTCTTCTCCTTTGGTGGTGCCATCTGACTTTATTATGATGTCGTGAGACGCTTTTGACGTTCGGGTCCTTGGTGTTGATTGGGATGTCTGTGATTACTGTGAGGCTAGGTATGGTTGTGTGTGTGACGGTTGGAATGAACAGTTTGAGAGTGGTGGTTGCGGAGAAGGGAAGTGAGGGAGAGGGGTGCAGGAAGTGGAAGGAGGTGGGGAAAGGCATGGGAAGGTAAAACTATTCTGAAAAGAATTGCTAGTGATCCCGCAAGGCAATACGGACAAACAGATTATTAGACAAAACAGGAAAAAATACTGCCATTGACACAGCTGGTCAAACTTCATTTCCTGGTCATCGGCACGTAAAGCTTCCCAGGCAGATTTTATATTCTGGTTTGTAAACGTTTGACATCAATGAAGTCATGGGCTGGAAAATGTGCTCTGAACATACGGCTGGTCTGATGGCAATGTGGTGCTCACTGTTCAAGAGTTTGCTGCACTCACAGCAATTACTTTCAGTAAAGATTCTGAAGTTTCAGTGCTTTCATCCAATCTCATACACTGCTATTCATTTTTGAGCTGTCGTTATTTTCAGGTTTATAAAAGAGAGAGAGGGAGAGTAAACATAAAGTTTACATCTTGATTCAACTTGAAGAAGGGGAGGGAGGCAGGGCCAGGGGAGGGGGATCAGAGAGAGGAGAGAGAGAGAGAGAGAGAGAGAGAGAGCAACTGAGTGGTGAGAGTGAGAGGAGGGGGAACATAACAAACAGCAAACAGAACGAAGCAGAAACAAGTGCTTAGAAAGAAAGATCAACACTGATTGTTCTTCAAGTACATTTAATACATGCCTTTAAATATACACACAATGCAGCCAAATAAAGCCTCGATGCTTCCAGTACTTTTTTTTTTTTCACATCTGAGTTAGAAGTAAACATAGCTAAATGAATGGTAGCTCCATTTCCCCCAAAAACACTTGCATGGTATATCAATTAAACATTTCCTCTCTCATGTGTACTTATATACACAATCTTGCAGTGTCATGTGTACTTATATACACAATCTTACAGACACTGCATGCAGATCAACCAACATTTAATACAAAATTCTGTGTGATTCTAAAGCAAAAAAAAACCAACAACCCCCAAAACAAAAACAAACACCAACAAGAAAATCAACCATAGTCGTATCCCGCAAGGTTTAAGTACATCAGCTGATACAGCTATAAATAATGCTACCACACTGATACACACGTTCTGGAAGTCATGAAATGTGGTCAGTCTTTTTGAAGGGTTTTTCTTTCTTATAGGTGGGTAACCTCATGGATGAAATGGTACAATCAACTGAGATATTTTTTGAAGAGCAAAGAGTGACAAATGAAAACACATCTACCAGCAACCAATCAATCAATGAATCTCTCTATCTATGTAGATGGAGAGATAGATAGAGACACACACAAGTATGTGTATCAGTCTGTCTATCTATCTGTCTATATTTCTCTCCCTCTCTCTATACATGTAAATGTATATATGCATGTATGTATGCATGTATCTGTATGTGTGTGTGTGTGTGTGTGTGCATCTATCTATCTATCAATAAACATAGAAAACCCATGCATTTAATATATTTTGCACCATAAAAGGTGATCATGATAAATTTAATGAATGGTCATCCCTTCAAATTGATCCCCATGGAGCATAATTCAATTACATCATTCACAATTTGAGCACAATTCAACCACGATTTATCAAACTGGAACATTTCTTTCACTTTTTGGTTGGTGCTGTTGATTCAATGATTTATAACTTGTAAAAAGAGGAGGAAAAAAAAAAGATGAAATGATCAAATGTGTAACAACATTACAGAAAATGTGAGAAAACTGAACAGACAGAACCCAACAGAAATTTACATTCATGTGAAGTATACAAAATTTTCATACTAATGATATCTACCTTCTCTGCACTTCATGTGATGGCAAAGAAATTAACTAAATACTAAATCTACCTTAAAATGTAAAATAAAGTTATACAGTATCTACCTGATTACTTCATTTTAAGTGCAAGGACCATAAGTTTGACATCAATCACCTCAACCTTCACTTACATGTCCACAACAAAGAGGCCACACTGACAGTCCACCTCACTGACTTTTAAATCAAGTTTCATGATTTACTAACTTTCACCATCAGAGAAAATTGATCAGTGAAACGTCTTAAAGTCTTGGCTATAACTCTGAGGCTCACCTTTGCCTATGTGACCAGCTCTGCTACCACCATGCAGGTAACCAAGTTCCCTCTTAGGGAAAAAAAACAAAACAACATCCTTGCATGACCTTGACCTAAGTTTCATCATCTGAGGAATAAATCAGAAAAACTTTGTAAGTGCTTGGCTAAAATTCATAAGGCCCACCTTTGCTTATGTGACTTAAATCTACTCCTATCGGTAAGATAGCGGCATTGTCTTCAGGAATAGTGAAACAAAACCCTTGCATGACCTTGACCTTTAATCAAGATTACTTGATCACCCGTGCTTTCATTGTGGTTCTTTTTACATATACTGGATTTGCAATGTTTTATTTGCATGTCAAGTTTTCTCGGTTAACCAAAGAACATCTGGAGGGAAAAACCCAAAACAACCGTTAAAGGCAAAGAAAAACAAATTTGATAAAAAATAAACCAACCTGATACTGGGTGAATGACAGGCAGTGATTTCAACCGATGCTGACAATGATTGTCCATCCACCAAAGCAAACTGCATGCCCAAACTTTGCAATATACTGGCCACAAACAACAGCAGATGCGTGATGTAGTTCTAGTATTCTTACACCTGGCGGACTGCACAAACCATATCGAAGCTGAAGACGCATAACGCTCTCTGCGATCTTTGGCAAGGTGAACTGGCGAGCCCTGTCTGATCCATCCATCATACTTCAAACAGGCAGACAGGTTATCCCTGAAGGTTTTTTTTTTTTCCTCATGAATTGAAACAGTAACAAGAAAGAAAAAGATACACCCAACTGTGCAGGTACGACCCAGAGACCTACTCTCCTCAACCGCCGAACAAACCAGCTGGGAGCCTGCGCTGTGTTCACATAGGGTGCAGGCACGCACAGTGCATTCCATTAACACGTGAAGGGACATAACTGTTCCCTGGCTGATGCCACTGGATGTGACATGACAGAACTTCCACAGGAGCGTTCCCATGGGTGTACCAGCCTGTATTTCATGACTGCAGAGCCCACCGGCAAAAAACGCCACCGTCAAGCAACTGCCATGTCCATCCTGTAACCTCACTCGTTGCTGTAAAACTCCAGACACGACCAAGCTTTCCCCATGAGGTCTGACGTGCTCTCTGAAGAGAATCCCAGGTCACAGTCTTTCCTGTTGTCAACAGGACTTTCCCTGCGGTCAGTGAGTCTTATCATGAATTAAAGCAGTAACAATAACCTAACAACAACAACAAAAAATTAACAAACAAAAATAACCTACCCATGCTCTCTGTGGCTGATCCCCAATTTCAGAGCAATTAAAAAAAAAAGTCGTCAAGACAAATGCTGGTCTAAATACTATATGTAAGGGATTTCTAGAATCTTAACATTACGTTGGTCTTAAATACTATGTAAAAGTGTTTTCAGAAATCTTAATATAATGTATCTATGGCAAGTTTCAACAAAACGGACGTTTTCCTTTTTCATAACCACACAAAGCAAAAACCTACTGCTTATCTATTAAACATAAACAAAAATTTCGGTAAGAATGATGAGTAATTCTGTACAAATGTTCACTTTATCTATCTGATGGTCCAAGTCACACTCATATTGGTCTAATGCATGCAACCCCCCTCCCCTCAAAAAACAAAAAAAAAAAACAGTTGGCTACAGACACACATATTTATAAAAAGGCCCCTCAGTCACAACGGTAACTGGACAGATACAACTGTACTTTTTCCAGTTTCAGTGTTATTATACCAAAACCGACAGCACATGGCATTTTCAGGGCTGCCATCCCCAAAAGTGTGAAGAAAAGCAACAAACTATCTACAAAACACCAACAGAAATTCATAACACAGGATCTAAACCATTGACGTCCTTGAGCTGAGTTAAATTCGGCCATGCTGCGGATGTCAGCCATTTTGCTTGATCTTTCATCCCCAGGTTAAAAAAAAATTAAAAAAGCAAAAAACTAATCACAACCATTCAATCAAACGAAGGAATACAGTTAAAAAAAACTCTGTCTACAATATCCTTAAAGCCGTCTAGACTACTGACATCTTGAGGCCATGCTGTGCATGTCAGCCACTCCACTCAATTTTTCATCCTCAGGTTAAAACATAAAAAAGAAAATAACTAATCAAAGCTATATATCACTACCAAATACAGTAAATAAAATGAAAAAAAAAAAGAAAGAAAGAAAGAATAAAAGCCTTATGGGTTATCTGAATCTGCGGAATAGATAACTGGTGTCCATTCTAAGGAGGGTTTACATTTTCCATTGGTGTCAGATTATTAATAAAAACAAGCAAACAAACAAAAAGCACCCAAACACAAAAACTAACCAAACAACAACAAATCCTGGCTGTCATACATCATAACAAAAGAAAAACCTGTGAAACCTTTCTAAAATAAAGACCCAGAGAATGAGTAATGAAGAGAGAAAAACAATGGATGATTGTACAGAAGGAGAAAATGAAAATATAAAATAAATTCAGAATTCAAAGACCGCGGGGATACAATTTATCCTGAAAGCACCCCCCCCTCCTTCTTCCCCCCCCCCGATTCCCATGAGGGAGATGCAGTTGACATTCATGTCAAAAGAACATGATGTAAAACAGAAAGTAGAAAAAACAATGGGCTAGACACAAAGACAATATACTGTAAACTGAGTGTTCAAGAAACAATATCATAAAGACAGTATATAGTAAGCTGAGTTTTCAAGGGAACAATATCATGAAAGCCCACCAAGAAGGAATCCATTTTTAACCAGAATGCTATTTACAGGCGAGTTAAGTTTCTTTTCTGAGAGGAGAGTGGGGCTGTGGAAGACTGTCTCATTTCCCATCTCCCCTCGCAGCATCATCCCTGCGCCGCTCGTTCTAGCTTCCCCTTACACACCAGTCCACAGGGAGGAGTCAGTACTGAGTCATCATGAGGAAACCCGCTTGAGGAGACGCTGCACTGCTACCGGGTGACCTTGGTGGTTTTTCACAGGACCTGGTCTGATCGCACGTGTGCAGATCACCACAACCGTGCCCCCTACCGACAACAATAATTGCTTAGCGGCACAGCCAGCATGTGTGAGTGAACATCCTCTTCAAGGGGGCGCCTCCACATCAATCCAGTGACCGTCCCCATGACCGTGCCGATACTGATGGATCTGACTGAAGTTCACCATGGGCGTGGACCTCACAAAGAAACTGAAACTGAGGTCACCGTGAGAGCAGGGCATGAAGGGTCAATGAATCTGAGACTTTTCCTTTGTAATCAGTAAGCGTGTGGATGACTAACGATAATGCTAAGGAGCTCCTGTCTGGTCTGAGACACGACAAGTCTGTTTGATACGCTTCCTTTCATAACATATTCCAGCATCAAACAGGCCCAAGAGACACAGACACCTGCAGTGTTCACTTCGAAATCTGAGCAACTCTCAACAATGCGTCTACTAAGTGGAAGAAAGTTGGCTGTTTGGTTCCAGTCCTCCAATCTCAGCCCGCAGCACAGTCATCCCTGAGAAGAAGTCAGCTGGAGAAAAAACAAATCCCACAAATAAATGGATCTCATTGTACCAAAACCCAAATTTTCCAACGCACACGAACCACTGCCATAGTGGCTGGTTACAGGAGAGTCTCGGTTACACACAACTTTGAACAAACGATTTCCTTCGCTGATCATTCAGAAAAAGATACACAAAGACACCACAATGTTACACTTAAATCTGAAAGCACAAAAAAATTCCTATCCCAACAAACCATCAAGGCTTCAGATCTTTTTTCCTTTGTCACCATTTGCAGAGAAGTTTTTTTGTTTTCTCTTTCAATGAAATGTGACAGATTTCTTACAATTCAATCACATACGGCAATCTAAACTGCATACATATGTATGCGTTTCAAAACATCAGATGCAACAATCAATGGTGATTTCGTTTAATGAATGAAAGGCAAAGGAAAACAAAGCAAAAACGAAAAAAGCTTGAAAATTTTCTTTATCACTTAAAGAATACCTAGATCCAAAATCACAAACTTTGAGACTTTGACACTAACAGAACATTCCATCTTGTGTCATTCTTTTAAGTGAAAACTAAACTTTCATCTTGTGTTATTCTATTAAGTGAATGCTCCATCTTGTGTTATTCTATTAATTGAATACTCCATCTTGTGTTATTCTATTAAGTGAATGCTCCATCTTGTGTTATTCTATTAATTGAATACTCCATCTTGTGTTATTCTATTAAGTGAATGCTCCATCTTGTGTTATTCTATTAATTGAATACTCCATCTTGTGTTATTCTATTAAGTGAATGCTCCATCTTGTGTTATTCTATTAACTGAATACTCCATCTTCAGTTATTCTATTAACTGAATACTCCATCTTGTGTTATTCTTTTAATTGAATACTCCATCTCGTGTTATTCTTTTAAAGGTATATACAAAATGGAGGGACCCGTGGTCACATTTCAGGACATTTGCCTGTGGAGCTGCGAGTCTAACCACTCTGGATTTGTACATCTTGGAAACCTTCGTCGTCCATCAAGTGGTAATGGCTACTTGATTCAGATCAGGGAAGGTGAGCGAGGAGGAAGGAGAGGGACGGGCTTCATCTTCAATCAAGCCATGCCCTGACAAAGTGAACTGCTAACAGTTCACTGCCCAGTGGGCCATCTGCCTATGGGACTTCGCCATTCTTTAAGAGAATGCAAGAAGCATTGAACACTATCAACTTCACTATGAAAGAGTTTCTTATATTGACATATTCAGCACACCAGAGATTTCAATGCCATACAGTTGTCAAACATCCTCAAAGGCTGTAGATCTTTATAACAGTCATGGAAACGGAGAAAAAATCTGCTGCTGCAAATCATTCACCTTCACTCTCTCTCTCCCTCCCTCTCTCTTTTTCTGTCTTTAAATGAAACTTCCATCAACCTGTCTTTCAGCAAGACATTTTGCATGGCTAAGTCACAGAAACTAGGTCATTAAGCTTGGTGAAAACGCATGAAGCACATCGCCTGGATGTGAAACTTGAGTTTTAATTTCAACGTCATTGTGGCCTAGCCAGCTGCTATGGACCCTTTAAACCCTTCTACAAAAAAAAAGGAAAAAAGTTTTACCTGCATTCAAATCTTGAACGAAAACTGCCAATCTAGACAACAAAGCAGCATGTCAATAAAACTGTTCACAACATTCTATAATACATTATCTATCGACATCCATAAGTGGATAGGACCAGGCATATTTGGCATTGCCAGCTGTTCGGACGAATTCATCAGCCCAAGGATTAATAATAAAAAAAAGAAAGGTAGGAACAGATGAAAAATATAACACTATCACACACAAAAAAATACAAAAAAGCATCATGTAGGTCTACTCTGAACACAGTTTACATTTTCACTAGTTTGTCCAAAAAAAAAAGAAAAAAAGGCAGAGTCAAAAAGAGTGACACAGAAAGGCAGTGACTAGTGCAGAACTTGGAGAAGACAAGGAGACAATTTGTACTAAAAGTTCTCCCTGCATTCCCATCTAGGGCTGTCTGCAACACAAAATAGACTACATGTCCACATGCTGCTGTTCTACTATAATGATTTCAAAACAATTTCTAAACCTCCCACTACAAATTTTTCTCACACTGACCGAGGGGTTATGTTCATGAATCAACAAAATCGAGCAAAGTGGCTTCTTTAAAAAGAATGAAGCTATCAAAACATTTCTATACCCGAAACACAATTTTCACAGCATTTGGGATAAAAAATACATCTGAACTTTCTAAGCATTAACACTGCCTAGGTATCTAATCACAAGTGTTAAAATAGTCATTAAAAATTCTCTTCAAAGTATCAATAACCATTCCAATCACAGACTGAGTGTAAGACAGAGAGTAAGAGGAAAAGGAAGACACACACACACACACACACACACAGAGAGAGAGAGAGAGAGAGAGAGAGAGAGAATTATCAATAGTGCATTAGCATGTCAACACAACAACACACACACACACACACACACACACACACGCACACAAACCACACCCTCAACCTACCATACAAAAAAATAGAGATCTTATATCATCTGTGGAATGTATTCCATGCACACATATCAATCTCTAACTACCACAAAAGAAAAAAAAATCACAAATCAGAAAAGGACATAAAAACAACACAGGTTCAAAAACATTCTTAGTATTGTTGAAAAAAAAAGCCCACACCCACACACACACCTGCTATTCTGTTAATGTTTACATGGTCACGGAAGACATAGTAGTATGATATATACATTCATCTTTGGCAAGTGATGAAATATACCAGGACTAAACCAGAAACAAATCCCCGCTCTGGCAAGCCCAAACTTTGGACCAGAACCAGCAAAATCACAGGACATCAACCCCCCTTTCCATCCTTCCCCATCACCCCTAAACATGAACCTAACCTCCATGCACAACTCTGAGCAATTCTTC
>LFLW010000395.1:4023-14168 GCA_001262575.1 Conus tribblei | reverse complement strand
AGCCCATCTCTCCAGATAAACCTCATTCCGCCACTCGCCAAATCAGTGACTTATCTGTTATAGCCTGCACTGAAGGCTTTCACAGCTGCCCTGACAAATGTCAATATACCGAAATAACAAACAAAGCGTTTGCGGCGAAGAGTCGCAGGGTTTCTGAAAACAAACTCGATCAGTGCAGCATGTATTTACCATACTGTCCTGAAGTTATTCTCCACCAATTGTAAACCACTTAACCTCAAAAGTTGGAAGTAGGGGTGAGGGTGATTGTGTTTATAAGTTTGTGTGCATGTGTGTGTGTGTGTGCATCCATGTGAATTTGTGTCACTCCAGGTGGCTTGTGTGTGTGTGTGTGTGTGTGCATCCTTGTGAATTTGTGTCATTCCAGGTGGCTAGATGTCTGTACACATTTGAGCGAAATTTCGCTGCGCGAGCAGTGTACTGCTTTGAATTGTTGTGCCTGCAATGCGTGTCGTTACCCATTTGATCTGTTCCAGGAGATGAACCGTGTTTTATACTGTTCATCATTCAATCCTGAATAAATTGTTGAANCGTGTCGTTACCCATTTGATCTGTTCCAGGAGATGAACCGTGTTTGATACTGTTCATCATTCAATCCTGAATAAATTGTTGAAGTGTGTGTGTGTGTGTGTGTGTGTGTGTGTGTGTGCAGGGTGGGAGGTCGAATCAAGTCGGTGAAGGTGGCTGACGGGGTGGCAGTGGAGATGGGAGCCACGTGTATCCATGGAGCCGGCCCCGACAACCCCATCTACAGCCTGGCCAGTGAATGGGGACTGGATATGTCCCTGGTGCATCTTGACAGGTGTGTGTGTGTGAGTGTTAGAGAGAGAGAGAGAGAGAGAGAGAGAGAGGGCGATTGCCTAATACGTGCTCAACAAAGCTTTTTGTTGGATACGCTAGCGATGTCATTCAACTGTTTGCTTTTTTCTCTTAGGTCATCTTCCCCTCTTGTATTCAGTGTGAATGAGCCAGCGTGTTCAAAACAAATTTGTAGAATAGTTTTCTAACTCAGTTTATATTCACCAGTTCTTTATTAGGTATGGACAGAACACAGTAATGTGGGAGCAAACATGCATGTTCATGCGTTATATACTTTTCTTGGATACCAATGCTTAAAATGCGTTTTGTGAAAACGTGTTACATGACTACTGTACAAAAACGTACATTGGTACTAAGTTTTGTTTTCTTACTTTCATTAGATGTTTTCATTCTGCTAATCATGCTGATCCACTATGACTGCCTTTCAACTAAAGTGGCCAGCAACTGATTGTATATGAATCATCAAAATACCACTGACACTTAATTTGTTTTCAGAATAGCTGGCCAGTTCTGTCAAGAGAATGGAGAAACCATCGATAAAAGCCTGGTAGAGAAAGTGTGGAAACTGTACCTGGGCATGGAACTCGACATGGACAATGTCTATCAATCCAGGGACACAACACAGCCCCTCACGAACCAAACAACGGTGGCCCAGTTTGTGGAAGATGCCAGACCCAAGATTCTGCAACACTTTGCTGAGGGAAAGGAACGGCAGGCCGCCGAGAAAGCGTTCAATACCATGCTCAACTTCTGCAAGTTCATCAATGGCGACCAACTTGGCAAAGTCTCAGCTGACCTGATGGGTCAGTTCGTAACAGTCGCTGGCCCAGAAATGATGTTTGCTGGAAAGGGTTACAGTGGATTCATAGAAAAACTACGGGAACCCATCCCTGACGAAGCTATCCAGCTGAAGACGGAAGTGACCAAGATATGCTGGGGAGGGGATCAGGTGGAAATCCTGTGCAAGGAGAACAAGACCTACAGCGCTGATCACGTGGTCGTGACGTGTCCTCTGGGTCATCTCAAAGCCAACCACCAACACCTGTTTGAACCTGCACTTCCTGACAGCAAAGCTGGGGCTATCCAGAGGAGGGGGTTTGGTCGAGTCGCCAAACTGTATCTGTACTATGATCAGCCAAAGAGACAGGAAGCGGTTAAACTGGCCTGGTCCAGCTATTATGACACTGTTACTGAACCGTCGCAATGGGTGCGAGACATCATTGGCTTCAATTTTCCAGCCACCACTTCCAAAGCCATTGGAGGTCCTTTAGCAGGTGACGGAGCTGTCATTGTGGAACGCCTCACTGAGGAGGAGGTATCGGCTCAGTGCACACAGCTGCTGCGGCAGTTCCTGCAGGACCCGTCCTTCCCAGAACCAGACAAGGTGCTGAGGTCAAACTGGAACAGTGACCCTCTCTATAACGG
Organism: Conus tribblei; assembly: GCA_001262575.1. NCBI lineage: Eukaryota > Metazoa > Mollusca > Gastropoda > Neogastropoda > Conidae > Conus > Conus tribblei. The sequence continues at coordinate 11,906 of LFLW010000395.1, read as the reverse complement.
CGCCTACAGCTACCCGAGCAACACCAGTCTGGCGGATGACGTCCACCACCTTGCTGCTCCTCTCCCCGGCGAGGATCAGCCAAAACTTCTGTTCGCAGGGGAAGCCACTCACCCCGATTACTACTCTACCGTTCATGGGGCGTACCTGAGTGGAGTGAGGGAGAGTCAGAGACTGATGGATTACTACAAGCAGTGAAAGTTGGCAACAGTTTTCTCTGCTTTCTCTACTGTCAAAGGTTCATGTCAGGGTGATGGGTTTTGGCAAATTCATAGAGTCTGATGTCAGAGAGACATGGTTGCATCCTCCAAGTCTGAGGAGATCCTTACTCCAATCTGTAAAGTTACTAATAAACAGCGCTGGATCTCCTGTAACGAATGCATCGTGTTCACGAAAGAATAACATTTGGTTTAGTGGCATTGGCGCGGAGACAGATACAAACCTGGACATGATCGAGTGCGGGGGTGTCGGGATGAGTTTCATTCAGTAAGTGCACCGAGGCATGCGAGACACGACAGAACAGAAAAAGAAGTTGAGAGGCACGCAGACAACGCTACTCAAAATACGAATAATTCTAGTCTAAGGATGTGGGATAGCAACCAATAGAAAATGACTGGAATTCTACGTGCTATCTGAGGGTGGAATAGCACAGCAATTAGAGCACTTATTCCTTATTTGTGGTTAATTGTGGTTATCCAACACGACCAATCATCGTCCCGGAATTTGTGCCTTGTATGCCACTGCAGTCTATCTGGCTGTTTCAGTTTTGTCACTGTCGCCTGACTGACCACAAATGATGTTTTGCGGGCTTTCAACACACTGTTAAGTCCCGTCCTAAAAAAACAACAAAAAAAAAGCAGAGACAGTATCTACCTACATTAATAAGCAACATGACAGTTTACCTGTTGAGTGCACCAGATTGCTACATAATTTCTCTCTCCCAGTCTACAAAAAAAGAGTTAAGAAAATAACTATGTAAAGTAAAGTAAACAGCAAGGACAGTCGTGTCCACTCTGCTGGACAATGTTTGCAGCCTCACCAAGTAATCCCTGCCGCAGTACAACAAAAGAAATGGTGCATTATAAATTTTGACCAGAGGAGAAAAGTGTAAAAGGCCTGGTGGAACAAAGAGTGGTGAATGAGCTACAGTGAGGGAGACCTGTCTACAGGATGTAAACGGGCACCTGGTTCTCTTCTGTGATGAAGAAAGTGCCGCATGAAGGGAGAGGAGATGGGCATGCCACCGTGATCAGGCCCCAAAGAGAGACTTTAGTGTCCACCACCTCTAAGAGACTGAAGTGTCTAACACCTCTCAACAACCGCTTTGGCCAGGGACACATGTGCCTTTACAAACATGTACATTATTTGAATTGTATAAATTGGTCAGGGACACATGTGCCTTTACAAACATGTACATTATTTGAATTGTATAAATTGGTCAGGGACACATGTGCCTTTACAAACATGTACATTATTTGAATTGTATAAATTGGTCAGGGACACATGTGCCTTTACAAACATGTACATTATTTGAATTGTATAAAGTAGTCAGGGACACATGTGCCTTTACAAACATATACATTATTTGAATTGTATGAAGTAGTCAGGGACACATGTGTCTTTACAAACATGTACATTATTTGAATTGTATAATCAGAAGACATCGGAGACATGTGTGAAAGATGTCATAATCTCCTAAAGGTCAAAATGTTTGTTTCCTTAATTTTTCTCTGTCAGTTTTTCTTTTTTTTTTTTAACTTCTTTTTTGTCTTCATTCTTTGTTTTTTGTTTCTTTGCACAGACAGACATTACAATGAAAGTCACAAAAATATATACATGCATGAAAGTGTGTTAAATGTGTGTGTTGATGCACAAGCTTTCTTTGTAATTCTGGTGATGAGGCAAATGTCTCATACATAGGCTACTCTACTCTACTAGGCTAATACACTGCTGGTAATAATGGAACTGCACATGCGCTTTTCCTCCTACCAGCAATTGTTCAATAAGAAGCAAAGACTGTTGTAGAAATCGCATATATATTTATTTTGCAGGTCTTCTAATGCAACCTAATGCTGTTACTTCTTACCATTAGGCAACATGAATGTTATACAAACATGTATTAATCACATTTTTCAGGCATGACAACAAAGTAAATTTATTAAACACATTTTTCAGACATGACAACAAAGCAAAGCAGAAAAGACTGAAAAATAATCTTAAGCTGGAATCTTCATAAACAGGTGGGGAGGGGGTTGGGTGGGAGCCAACTTTTAAACTTTGCAAGATGAGCATCCATTGACTTGTGGTCTGTTTGGGCCATAAGACTACACTTGGGGAGCTTCAAGAAACCATAGCCATGAATTATACTGGCAACCCAACACAACGTTTTTACTGCTTGGAAATGCATGATCTAAAGATCAGCACGGTCTTTCCCAGAGTAAATTCTCTGAGAATGTGGAATGCCTTCCCATTCTTCCCCCGCAGGCAACATAAATATTTATGTTATAGAAACTTGTGTGAATCATCTTTTTTCAGGCATGAAAATGAAGTAAACCAAACCCCCCCCCCCAAAAAAAAAGTGTGTAATCTGAATGAGCTGCAAGAAGGGAGAGCAGGAAAAGAAGGCATTTATCATACTCCAAATTCCCCGAAGATGGAGTATGGCTGCCTTAATGGCGGGATGAAAAACGGTCATACACACAAACCTCCACTGCCTGTCTATACAGGCAGTGTCTGCAGGAGTATCAGCCTGCGTACGCAGAAAGAAAGAATCATACTCCAAAGCTTTGTAAACTGGGTGGGGAAGAGAGGGGGGTGAGAGCAGACACCCATCGCTAAGCTTCGATAGGTGTGTATTCACTGGCTGACTGTTTATATTGGACATACAAAACATATCTTTCTTAATGAACACTTCCGGGAACCACACTTTCTGACATGTGACATGGACACATCGTGTAGCAAGAAATGGTGTAGAAACCTCCGTTCACCAAGTCAATTTCATTTTTGCAAGTTTCCCACAAGGACTTCATCTTCAAGCTTTTAGATGACATCACCAACAGCACAAGCTTTGACAGTTCTCTCCAGTTAATCCCATTTCCACTAAGTTTTAGTTTTTTCTTTCACATTCTGTGTCATTCATGCAGGACGTAAGATATCACTTTGCCGACATGCTCACTGCTGGCATTACTAAGCAGTGGGTTCTGGCTAGCCCAGGTCAGCTCTCTGGAGGAAACATTAGGACNAGCAGTGGGTTCTGGCTAGCCCAGGTCAGCTCTCTGGAGGAAACAACATTAGGATTGGTCCATACTGTTCTCTTTTTCCTCTTCTTTCTTCCCCTTTTTTCACACACTGTTGTTTTCATTGAAAAGAACTAAAAGGGTGAAGATATCATGAAAAAAAAAAAGGAAACGGCTGTAAAGGCAGAAATGTTTCATCCCTGGTTGTGTGTTTTTTGTTTTGTTCTGATTTTATTTTGAATCTCATATTGTGCTTCCTGGTTCAGACCTGCTCTGCAGAATCTGGAGTGTTAATAACAACTACTACAATGCAGTACTGTCAATCAGCAGTCGCTGAAATCACCTCTGTGTGTACACTTTCCTGTGTGTAATTCCAAGATCAGAGAGAACTAAAGACCCCACATATGAAGAACTGGTTGTATGCAGCAAATCGTGTCACTCGCTCAACAGTACTGTAATATCTGCTGATGGACAGTTTTGGTTTCAGAATTGCCAGAGCTGAGCCGACCAATCACACCAGGCCTTCTTAAGGTTGTCACAAAATACAGAAAAAAGTTCTGTATTGTAGAATAGTCCACAAGCATAGCAAAGACTTCTACAGGCATGCACAACAGTGTATAATTTTGACAGCCCTGAAAAGGCACCCCAGTCAGTTGGGCTTAAACAACATAAATCGAATCAAATTTATAACATGATAGCTAGACTATTCACATCCTTAAAAGAGATAAAACCAGCTTGTGCTAAGAAACTGTTTCCCCCAGTTTTTTCATCCTAGAAACAAAAAATTAACGATAAACATACATGCTGCCTCAAAAAGTATGATGAAAACAATAGCAAGCAAACAGACATTGCAGAATGAACAGCTTGTTTCCATTCTGAATAATGAATAATGTTAACAACATCACAATCTAGATGCTGGATTACAACAATGCTGGCCTGTAACAGTAGGAAAAAGTTTCAAGAATTTCTAAAGACAGGTGAACAAGCCAAAACCTAAGAAAAACACTGAATGGTTGTAAAGAAAAAATTCTAAAATTAACAGCAACAAAAAAGACAGCGTCAAAGGCAGTGACAAAAAAAAATAAATTACCAGCACAGAACTTGCAGAAGGCGGGGATATAAGTCATATTGTAAGAAGCACCAGCATCGCTTGACAAAGATCCCCAGTGTTAATCTCGTTTAGACTCAACTTCATTACACTCAAGATTTCAATTCTAAGTCAACCCGTTACAAAAAAGTGTAATGTGTAACAACTAGTTATATTTTAAAACCAAAGCTTATGTAAGGATATATTCATATATACACACACAAAAAAATGTACTTTAAAGATATCACTAGTCAAGAGCAACAGTGTTCACTAAACAAAACAGTTAAACTTGCTTTGCATAGACAAAGACATTTTCAGAAAATACAATTACAATATCATCAAAAAAAAAGATGTTATTTATGCATGCAGAAGACTAAAATATTTCAGTGGTAGAAAGGGACACTGAATAATAACAAAAAATAAGAAAGAAAAAGAAAAAAAAGGAAGGCCAGGACATGTACAAATCAGTGTTGTAAATAATGGGCTGTAATCAAATTATTATTATCATTATTTATTGCTTAACGTCCAGCGGACTACAAAGAGCCAAATCAGGACGACCCACACTGTCTTTTAAAAAAACAAAAAACTTCACTGAATGTGTGTCAACACCCCAAAGCTGTAATCAAATCCAACACACCAAATAGGATAGGCACCAGTTTACCTTCTTCAAGAATTATATATAAACAGTTTAACACTCTTCAAAGAAAATATAAAAACATAAACACTACATGACAAAACATGTATATATAATTTAAAACATTGAGAGATCATTGAGATTAACAAGAACAAGAGTTTAGGACAAACACATTGGGCAGCTGTAATTTGAGAAATACCATCACGCAGATCATGGCATACTGTGTTTTGGTAAGACCAAGCAGTACTTACATAACCATGAAAGTGTTATTATACTGTCATGGTAAACGAAACAGAGTGAGTTTTTGGTAGTTTGTAAGAAAAACAGAATGATTATGCCCAAATCTTTAAAAAAAAAAATTTTTCCAATAAATATGGAAGATTTTGCTGTTTCTGAATGCATCACATTGCATGTGTTATATTTACAGGCAATAATTCATTTGTATCCAGTTTGGGAATGCACATGGTAAAGATAACAGAGACATCAGTGATCAACATAAGACTTGTTCATTACAGGCTGGGCATGTCTAGCATCCTGTCACATGTAATGCATTCATTATGAATTTATGTGCTAAAATGAGTATTGCATTTGAGTAAACCATAGAAACTGTTATGCTGGTTTCCACAAGGGTAGTAAATGCATAAAATAGAATCTGTAATTACAAAAGAATCGAAACAAGCAATAAAATATGAACAAATCTGTAATTACAAAAGAATCGAAACAAACAATAAAATATGAACAACATTCATACCTTTTCGTGTGTTTTCTTCACATAAGAAATCCTCCCCAAAACAAAGAGTAAACAGGATGGTGGAAAAAGCATTTCATACATGAACCAATATTCCAGCCCATTTTTCCATGCACTCTTTATGTTCAAACATACTCTGCAGGATTTAAATTGTAAGTAAAGAGGTATTTATGGTTTCTTGATAGGTTTTGATGATTCAACAAAGTCCCACTAAAATACCAAAACACACTTAGAACACCGATAAAACTAGGAATTTTACAGACCAGCCCCAACACCAACTACTGTCAGTCAAGAACCAGTATCAGAACTGTTCCACAGAAACCACAACCACTGATAATTTAATACACTGAAGCGTGGTGCTTGGATGTATATCTATATACTAATGAGGCAGAGGAGTGAAAGGCTTATGCTCCACACTCCATAATGCCAAGCCATAAACAAAGTGAACCTACAACAGTTTACTACCCCTATCACCCTATGGGTCAAACCTTACATGGGGAATTCACGTAAGCTTCCAAAACTACAGTCTTGTTCCCTCATCGTTCATGGCATGAGATACTCAAACTGCTATATATACATCCTCAGATGCACCTCAGAGAACAGGTATGGTGTGTCAACAAGCAAATCTATCAGCTGACCTCAGAATGTTCAGGTGGTAATGGTGTTCATTAAGAACAACTGTCACCACATTCAGAATTGAAAGGATTCATAGCTTTTGGAACTTTGAACATAAGCCAGACACAAAATGGAAACTATTCACCAATGAAAGCAGATTGCATGGAAAAGTTCCCATAAGAAAGAGACATACAAGTGAACAAGCTCTGATTAGTTACTTCAACAGGCAGCTGGTCTTTGTATACAATTGAATTAAACACAAAGAAAAGAGAGAAAAAAACAACAACAACAGAATACTGAAAAAATGGTATAGTAGATTAGTCAATTGAGTACAAAAGTTAATATTGGCAAGTCTGTCTTGTGTTGCTAGTCCTGACACTTATTGGTCTTTGGGGACGTTTTTCATCTGGTCAGGCTTGGCTCTCTGGTACCACTCTGTCCAGGCTCCATCATACACAGCCACATCTTTGTTGCCGCACACGTAGGCTGCCAGTGCCACCATGCATGCTGCAATGCCTTCAAGGGGAAAAAAAGAATAAACAAAAAGCGCAATACTCAAAATAAATATATAGTTTCAGTTTCATCTTGGACATATCACTGTATGTAGACTAGATGTCTAATGTTATTAAATCTGCAAATCATGATTTGGAAAAAGAAAAAATAAAATAAAAAGCATGGGTCCAGGGACTGCCCAGGTCCCTGGTGGGGTAAAGGGACAGCATCCCTGTGGGCAGCGTCTCCCCCTGATGTTGAAGAAAATCTGACAATTGAAAGAGAAACTGAAATCATTTTAAGGCAAACATGAGCACAAAAAAGAAAAGAAAAGAAAAACTGCCTCTGCATGGCTGGGTACAATTGTGATTTTTCCCCCCAAGTTCATAAAATGAGCATGGATATCAACAGAATATAAAGAGAGACGTCACCTGCAAGTAAAACTAGCATATGGCATACAAATAGCTCAATAAAAGGAAAAGATGAGACCCCCCCCCAAAACAAAAAAAAAAAGGAGAACACACCTGTGCTTTTTTTCCTCAAGATTTGATCATGATCTCTTGATCATTATAGTCATCAAACCAAGGCCACTTCCATTTCTTTTTTTATGCTAATTTCAACTGTCCAATACTTTACTCACATATCGGACTACGGAGTGCAGAGCCAAAATTGCAAAAGGAAAAATGTTCCTGATGATGATGAAAACAAGTTTTAACCAATCCAAATGAGAATAGCTGTTTAGCTCTGCCCTAGTCAACTGTTCAGAGCTGCAAAGATCTGGACCCACAAAAGGATCAAGCTGAGAGCAGTTTGCCACTGCTGGTGAATCCAAAGATGACTTTTGGCCTGAGCCTGAAAAGTAGCACCCCTGATGCCAGAAAAGCCTGAGGGAATTCTTCCCAGGCCTGAAATGGACAAGCCTGAAAGTTGATTTTCTGATTTCTGTTTTACGGGACCAGATTTCCAGGCTGAGCCTGAAAAGTGGCACCCCTGCATATAGCTATGGTCAGGCCTTGGGTGCCTGGCTAACACTGTCTGGCACAATGATAGCTAAGTCAGTATTTCTAAGTATA